>OX392528.1:58358321-58588321 GCA_947623455.1 Mimachlamys varia | reverse complement strand
ATAAGCATGCTTCTAAGTAATAATTCTTTGTGAATAAGAAAAACTAATTTTGAAATATGTACATGTAGTTATAATACAGTAGTTATAATTTTTGCTTGAAAGTTGTAAGGGATGTGGTATTTTTTAGATCAAGTGTTAGGTTATTCCATAACAATACTCCGGAGCAGCTGAGCGATTTTCGCATTGTTTCTGATTGGGTATTTAGTTAAGAGAAGTTTGTTATCTGTAGTTGACCTCAAGTTATAAAGGTATGAATTTTGGCAGGTTTCAACTAGTGAGCGTATATAATCGGGTGTCATATTATGCAAGGCTTTAAACACTAATATTGCTGTATGATATTTTATTCTTTGTTCAAATGGCAGTACTTTGGCTTCTTTAAAAAGGGATTAACTTTCAGTTAACATTGGTTTATATTATCTAGCATTATTTTAAGAGCTTTCTTTTGTAATTTTGTTATTTGGTGAATTTGTTGTTTTGTCAGACCGTTTCCCCATACTATGCCTGCATAATCTAAAATTGGTAATATGTATGAATTGTAGTATATTTTTCTGGCGGATTTTGGTAGATGTTGTTTTATTTTTAATAGTAACGCAATTGATATTGATAATTTGAATGATAATTTCCTTACTTGCTCTGTCCAACTTAATGTTTTATCTATGTAAATACCAAGTACTTTTTGGCAGTTTGAAGGGGTAATAGTCATTTCATTTATTTCTATTTGCATGTCTTTTCCTGCTAATTTTCTCTTACTTCCAATAAGCATACTGTTTGTTTTTTGTATGTTTATGGTCATATTATTACATTCACACCACTTTAAGGTATTTCCGAGATCTTCTTGCAGGCAATGTTCAATATTAGATATTGTATTCCCTTTTAAGTGTATGGTAGTGTCATCAGCATACATGTCAACATTACATTGTTTCACATACAATGGTAGGTCATTAGTATTAATAATAAACATCAGTGGACCAAGAATAGATCCCTGGTGTACTCCAGTTTTTATCTTTTTTGGGGAGGATGTCAGATTATTTTATGGGATGGAATCTGTCAGATAGATAGGATGTAAAGCACTGCAGACTAGAATTAGAAATGTTTAAAAGTGTTAGTTTATGAAGAAGTATGTTGTGGTCTACTAAGTGGTCTGCCTTTTGCAGATATATAAAAAGGGTTCCTATTAATTCTCTATTGTCCACTCCTTTAATACAAGTATCCAGCAAATTTATAAGTGCCGTCTGACAGGAGTGCTGAGATCGGAAACCAGACTGTGAACTATGCAGTACCTTATATTTGCTCAAACATTTGTAGAGATGTTTTGTTACATGTTTTTCAAATATTTTTGAGAGAGTTGGTAAAATTGAAATTGGTCTGTACATTGTTTGAGTTTTCTTTTTCTTTGCCTTTATGTATTGTAACTATACTCCGGCTTCTTTTATAATTTTCGGAAAAATATTCTTATTAACACTTGTATTTATTATATGGGTTATATATGACCTAGGACCTATTCCATCATTGCCGGTTGCTTTTGTATCAAGTCTATTTATGTATCCATAAACTTCATGTACTTTGATCAGTGGAAAACAGAAAGTTGGGTTGTTACCTACTTTCTCATTAACTAGTTTTTGGAAAAGTACGTGATCATTTTCATTCAAAGGCTTCTTCTTAACAACATCAGAAATATTCACAAATTGATTATTTAGGTTATTTAGGATATTTTGTTTTTCATTTATAGCAATTTCTGTTGGTAACTGATTTTCAGGCGTAGATTTTGTCATGCTGCTTAGATGATACTGTAACGATTTCCGCCGACGTATCTGGGGTCCGCTTCGCAAGTATAGCGAAACAGTAGTCACAGACTACTTGAAATCTGCCACATAAATGTCAATCCGGGCGAGCTCTCTAATCTTCTGTAGGGATCTTCTTGATATCAGTCAATGTCAGTTCAGTCCAATTAATTAGTATAAATGAACAACAAAGGCCATATTATAAGTATAAATGTTATTATTTTGTAAGGAACAGAAATAATATTTACAGTACAAATTATCCCAAATATAACAATCTCAAGCTTTCTCTTTCATACAGTTTCACACTGTTTAATTACATTTGCCCCAACTTGTTAATAAGTTATGAAATAATACAAGACTCGGTGCACCCTTGTTATGGATAGTAAGAATGAAAGTTATAACAGGTTAACTGGGATATATGGTGTTGAAAATTAACACCAACAAGTTACTAAATCACTTAGCACTAATTCTAATTTAATATCAAATAGTATAAACTTTGCCAACGGATTCTAAGTAAGATTGTCTATAAGAACTATACTGATATGATACCCGTGATAACACAGGCTAGTGACAATCCTTTAAAGATAATTAAGATAAAGGAAATAATTATCATTTCCTACAATAATGCTATAGTATAAGAAGGCCTAATATTGGACGATTTTAGTATTCAAATAAACTATGCTAACCAACTGTAATTAATATATAGAGAGAACTATCATGCCTGTTTTGTATCAAAGGAACTAGTGGTAACACCAGTTATAATCCAAAGTGAATGACCTTCTTGAAATATATATTCACTTACATGTAAGTTTCTTGTAGTCTGATGATATATATAGGCCTAATAATTTATAGAAACACTTGAAGAAATAATCGTATAGAAACCCGGTGCCGGTCGAATGGCTACTGAAACCAGGGCGCAAGAAACTCGCTATTTATACCCAAGGCTGCCAGTGACAGCCCCAAGGCTGTCAGTGACAGCTCAGTGACAGCTCAGTGACAGCTCAGTGACAGCCGCCGGCTGTCATTTGGCAACCCGAGGCAACCGGAAGTTGCCTCAGGTAACCAAGTTACCACCATGTTCTTCCGAACTCACTAACTATTTTCAAATAGTTCCTTACCAAAATACAAATTAGCTAACATCCAACTTATTTACAATTTCAATTATAATATTTAGACGTAAAATTCGATATATAATCCATTTAGAATCCGGCTGAGCCGGATTTGACTCTAAATTTACTATACTACTCATACACCGGACGACCTTCACCGCCATAGTTGACGATAGCAACTATTCAAGTTAGCTTACAGAAAAACATCTATTACAGCTGAAATAAAACGTAAGTACATACACTAACATTGTGTTTATGCTTACTAGGTATCAATTACGCTGGACAATGTAGCTCTTACACGTTCTACTCTCTGTACCGTATACAATAAGCTCTCTGTAGCGACGTCTCGGACAATGATAATGGCAGTTTACATAAGGCACTGCAGCACACAGGAACATCACTGTAGACACAGCGGAAGGAACTTAATACATTCCCACATGAATAATGTGATATAATAACGACCGAAAACAACCATGTCTATATAGAAACAATAACTGGGGGATACAAGAATGGTTAATTACATCAACAATCTTATCAAAACGATAACATACTGCAGTGACACAATAATAATGATCAGCTGATCAACATAAATATACGCACACTCGCTCGCATAGGTAGCAACAATGTCTCAACATATTACGTGAAACAGTAACAAACGTCACCAACAATGGTGAGAATTACCCACTTTGTTACATTGCCCCCTTCTTTAAAAATATTGTCGTCCCGACAATAGAACTTTCTTTGTTTACAAACTTTACAGGTGCAAAATGACATGGTTATCAGCATTCAAACAATGTTTGCAGCTTATATAATTCACAGTTGCATTAAATGTACTAAAGTGTTATGCCTTCCTCACATAAATGCAATAATAATAAACATGACATCCAGTTGCGTACATTAAAACATCCGCACATTTTACAACAGACTTTCTTTCTTGCAGAATCTTCCTATAAGGAAATAGGTGGATTGACAACCATTTGTTGTGCATTGAAATTAGTGGCATCCGATCTTAAGTTTACTTCCTGCACATGATGACGACGATTCAATGACAAAAACTAATATTAAAATAAATACTTGACAGTATACAACAGATACAGCTTTGTTTAAGTTATGGTATAACAATGTACAATTCTAAAAATTATACTAGAGTATACAAAAGTGATACATATAATCCACTCCCATCCCAAGATCAATGAGGATCTTACCTGAAAAATAAATATAAGTAAAACTTATCCCTATGTAATCCTTTCAACTTGCCTAATACTCCGATTCATATAAATAACCACTTCAAATTTATACTAAAAATGTTCATACACAATTATAAACTTCATACTGAAATGCATAACGCCTAATGTTGGACAACCGCGCGCGATGTTGTCATCAGTAATCCTGGAAGTCCAAACAGCTATGCAGTCCATGGTCTGTAAGATGATGATTCTTCGGGAAGACGGGCTCATCCAGTGGTAGGGGTGTCCGTCTTCTCCCACTATAATGTGTGGGCCATGGTCGATGGGTCAACCATGGTCTGACATCTTGGTCTTCTCCCATTATAATGTGTGGGCCATGGTCGATGGGTCAACCATGGTCTGACATCTGGTCTTCTCAGATCAGATAACTGATCAGATCACATGCATAGATTAAAATTTTTAAAAAAAATGTAGGAAATAGCCTAGGCTGGCTTTGCCATATAATTACGTATGGAACAGTGAATATTTCGATGATGACTTTGTTTTTCCTTTTACAGCAATAATGGGACTGTGCTACATTTGTCCAAGAAATGGTCATAGATGGTACTCCTTTTTACCTCTTCCCAGACAGGCAGTAGTCCAGAGGAGTCATTCCCAGTCTTCGCAATCACTGCTACCGCATGGTAGCTCGCACACCTCATGGTTCTTACGCCCTGCACATCAGCTTTGGAGTTCTTAGAACCCGGCAGACATAGAAAATGAAAATGATCTAACATGTTGACCCTGCTGAGTGATGGATCGTTACTCAACTGAAAGGCCGCCACTTCCCATGCCAAGAGCTTCCTGTCCGCGGAGAAAGATTTCCATCCCTGGGGTGGCCACTTTAAACTTCCAAACACCAAGCTCTCCTCCTGGATGCCATTCCAGTCCCTTAGGGCCGCTGGAAAGAGGGGCATTACCCCTCGGTACAACAATGCTGTGGCCCTCTCCTTGGCTATCTTCACTGCCGAGGGTGCCAACTCATCTAGATCTTCTTCCACACTGGTCTGTGAGTCAGTGTGAGAGATTTCATCTTGAAAGTCGGAGATGTTGTCCTTCTCGCTGGGGATGGCTGCCTCTTTGGGTTCTACTGTTGACTCAGGGACCCTTCTAGGTGATGGGAAAAGGGGCTCTCCCAACACGATGTCTTCTGGTTCCAGTAGGTCCTCGAGGCCGTACAGCTCCGGCAGTGCTGGTGAATGCGGTGATGGTATAGGCAGTGATGGTATATGCGGTGATGGTATAGGCAGTGATGGTATATGCGGTGACGGTATTGTCGAAACAACTCTTCTGTCATACGTAGCCACTGGAGGTGCACGGGGAGTGTTCAGCACCTTATGAGCGTTACGAAGATGGGCTGCCAGCCTACTGCTCCTAGACTTAGGGTACGTGTAAGTGCATGTTTCATATGGGCACGTCTTTCTCTCACCATGCCTGTCCCGTCGGTGCTGATTTAGCAGTCTGCGACTGGTCGCTGCAGCCCCACACTCGTTACAGTACAGCATCCTGCTGATAAAACAAAGATTTACCCTAAGTATAAAGATTAAATTTAATAGCTACTTGGGTGGCACCGAATGTCTCATATCCCCCCCATCCCTATTGTTGTATATATTTCAACCTTCTCTAATAGTTTTTTTTTTTTTTTTTTTATAAGTTGAGATTGTTATGTACAAAGTTCATCATTCCATTTTTAATAAAGTTGATTCCAATATATAATTTATGCTTTGTAGTCATTCTTCATGCTGCACATCAATGATGGACTTGTAAGAGCTTCCATCTTCTTCTTTCAAGATGTGGCCCTATGTCCGTAACCATCGTCACTTGGCCGGAATGAGAAAGTTAGGACACTGCTTTGCAAGTGTCAGTCATTTTATGCATGTAATCTTTTCCGATACAGTTGCGTCACCAAGGGCTCCACGAGGAATCATCTTGGAACATCTCAGAGCAGGGATACTGCGTAATTAATTACCAGGGATTGCGCCCCCAACCTATACCCTCCAAGTATGGAACCATCGAAGAAACTGGATACTCATTACCCAGCAAGGCTTACGGCCAGTTACCAGTTGGTGAAATAACTGCATCCCTCTTCAGACACTATAAATTGCTTTACATAGTGCTCTGTCATTCTTGTATTCCTCTGTGTCAAGACTTCACTTCTGAAACATCTGTTCCTCGGGTATTATCTTAGAACATCTCAAGGCAGGGATACTGCGTAATTACCAGGGATTGCTGCCCCAACCTATACCCTCCAAGTATGAGACGAGTGAACTTTCTCCAGAAGTGTGACATCGAATGAAATGCATGTAAATAATATGAAACAAAATAAAGTGTTCCACTAAGTGAACACGTCATGTCAATCGTCATTGTACAATATAGACATCATATAGACTACACAATATAGTCTGTCATCCAATGAGGTTGTCGTTTTGTCCGGCTGCTCCCTCGCGGTGCCTCTACCACAGCTAGGGGTCCAATATCTTCATTAACAACATCAGCATCATCTCGAACTTCACTTGACTCATCTGATTCTTCTGACTGTTTTAACCAATTATGATATTCGCCTTGATATGGCTTCAATAAATCATGGTGAAGGGTTCTGGTCTTCGAAGTTGCATTTTTCTGCACCTTGTAAATCAGGTCAGACACTTGACTCACAACCACATACGGCCCCTCCCACCGAACATCTAGTTTTGGTGATATGCCTCTCTTTTTAAGTTTCCATCTGACCCACACAGCTTCCCCAACATTGTATTGATGTTGATGTGCTTTATGGTCATACTTCCTTTTTTGTTTGTCACTTGCTGCAATCATCTGTTCTCTTGCATTATTGTGAACATTCCAACACCTCTGTTTTAGTTCTTCTACATACAATGAAACTTCAGTTTTCTTTCCTTCATCTGGAGGTTTACCATATAGGAGATCAATAGGTAACTCTATTTCTCGCCCCAACATCATCATGCTCGGGCTATATCCTGTACTGTCGTGCACCGACGACACGTAAGCCATGGTTGCTAATGGCAAGTGTAAGTCCCAGTCCCTCTGATTGCTTGACACGTATTTACTCAATATGTCTTCTATGGTACGATTAAATCTTTCCACTAACCCGTCACTTTGCGGGTGATATGGAGTAGTCCTAGTTTTGTCTATGCGTAAAAGCTTGCACATCGCCTGAAACAATTTTGATTCAAACTGTGTTCCTTGGTCGGAATGAACTTGTCTTGGAACTCCGTATCGGGTAATAAACTGGTGTACAAATATTGTAGCGATGGTTTCAGCTTCCTGATCTGGCATTGCGTAACATTCTGTCCAACGCGTAAAGTAGTCGGTAACAACTAATATGTACTTATTTCCACGTATGGATTCTGGCAAGGGCCCCAATATGTCTAAGGCCACTCGCTCCATAGGAGCTCCAACTAGGTATTGCCCCATCTGCCCACGATGTGTTCGAGGGGTACCTTTGCGTTGCTGACATTCTCTACAATTTCTGCACCAGTTCTCAACAGTCGCTGTATATCCTGTCCAGTAGAATCGCTGTCTCACCCGTGACATTGTTCTAGCAACACCCAAGTGTCCTGACTCTGGAACATTATGTAACATTTGTAGTACTTCATTGTGTAAAGACTCTGGTAGAACTATTTGAGACCGGGATTTATCATCATCTTGCCAAGTTCTGTACAGTACTCCATCCTCCAGCTTCAATACATTCCATTGTGCCCAGTAAGATTTGCTGTCCTTATTCTCATGCGAGACATCATTCCACTTTGGTCTTTCATGGCTAGTTTCCTTCCACCGAATAACTGGAGCAAGGGCTCTGTCTTCCAGCTGAGCTTTCCTGAGTAATGCAGAAGACTTCTGTTGGAGCCAAGACTGTCCAATCTGGGTTGCCTGACTCAGACTTTCAGTCTCTGTGATAGATCTAAGTTTCTGCTCACCCTCACCTTCATCCTTGCTTTCTTGTCGCGAGCAATAGTCACACTGATTACACGGTCGCCTTGATAGCCCATCCGCATTCCCATGAAATTTTCCTGGTCGATGTTGGATGGTCATGTTATATGTTCCCAAGACCTCTAGCCACCTTGCCATTTGTCCCTCTGGATTTTTAAATCGGAGAAGCCAGCTCAACGCTCCATGATCAGTTCGAACGGTGAACTCCTTCCCGTAAAGATAGTGATGGAAGTGCTTGATTGACAACACTATGGCTAAAAGCTCCCGCCTGGTGACACAATAGTTCCGTTCCGTCTTAGACAGGAGTTTACTGTAGTACGCTATGACTTTCTCCTGACCGTCTTCTATCTGCGACAGCACGGCTCCGATACCGAAGCCACTTGCGTCGGTATCTAAAATGACTTTGTTTTCTAAGTTTGGATAACTCAGTATGGGTGACGACACTAGAAGTTGTTGCAGTTTCTCGAATGATTCTTGACATTCTTTGGTCCAGATGAAGGACTCTTGCTTCTCGGTCAGCTTATGTAGAGGCCTGGCAGTATCTGCAAATCCTCTGATGAACCTCCTATAATAAGAACACGTTCCAAGAAAGCTCCTGACCTCATGAAGATTTTTAGGAACTGGCCATGTCTTAATAGCCTCTATCTTTACTGGATCTGTAGATATGCCTTCATCGGAAACAACGTGTCCAAGGAATGCAACCTTCTTCTTGAAGAGATCACACTTCTTTGGGGAGACTTTCAATCCGGCCTTACGCAGCCTGTCAAGAACAGTGTCCAGACGGCGAAGATGGGTATCAAAATCCTTCGAGAAAATGATAATATCATCCAAATAAATCAAGCAAATTTCCCAGCAGAGGCCAGCCAATACACACTCCATTAGCCGTTCAAACGTTGCGGGTGCGTTACATAAGCCAAATGGCATGACATTGAACTCATATAAGCCATTTGTAGTGACAAAGGCGGTCTTCTCTTTGTCCTCTGGAGACATCTCAACTTGCCAGTAGCCACTGGCCAAGTCCAATGTAGAGAAGAGTCGGGCACCACCGAGAGCATCTAATGAATCGTCAATCCTTGGCAACGGATATGAATCTTTCAAGGTCACATCATTTAGACGTCTATAGTCGATACAAAAACGAACAGAACCGTCTTTCTTGGTTACAAGTACTACTGCTGATGCCCACGGACTCGTTGAAGGTTGAATAATTTTGTTCTCTAGCATTTTCTTTACTTCGCCGGCTGACTCTTCTCTCTTGGCCAATGGAAGTCTTCTGGGAGGTTGTTTCACCGGAACAGCATCCCCGGTGTTGATTCTGTGTCTCACAACATTTGTTTTTCCTAGGTCCGACTTTGACTTTGCAAAAATATCCTGATAGGAAACTAATAATTTCTTCACTTCCTGAAGTTGATTGGGTGTCACTTGTTCCTCGCATCTGTCAAGAAGTTTCTGCAAGCTCTCATGAATATTTTCCTGTACCTTTATAGATCCTGTTCTCTCACTGTTCGATTCGACAAGATCCGGGTCAACTAAATCAACCTCTTCGCATGTCGCTGCCCAAGTACCACCATACAGAGTTTGGGGTTCATTAGAAAGGTTGATGAGTCGTAGTGGGATGCTGTCGTACTCCGGTGTTACCAAAGATCGTGCAACAAGAACTCCTGCAGCATTCAGTGTGTTGTTGCATGGCTCCACAAGAACGTTCTTCATTCTGCCCACGTTCTTGGAAACATCGGTCGTCACTACCACTTCACTCTTTGGAGCTATGATAAGATTATCCCGTATACTGATACGAAAAATAACATCCATCTGGCTTTCCCTCTTACACTTCATTCTTTTCCCGTGAAAGGTTAATGTTTCTTTTCCCATGTCAAGTTGACATCCATGAGCATGCAGAAAATCATAGCCTAGTATAGCAGGAGCATCTATGTCCGCAATGAGGATCCGATGCCGGACAGTAGTATTATGTAGTTTTACAGTAGTGAAAATATGACCCATAGTAGCTACTGCTCCCCCATCTGCCATACGTAGAGTTGTGGTTTGTTTCACTAGTTCTGGTCTGTGTTTCCCTGGTATCATTGTATATTTATCCGGGTGTAAAACCGATATTGTTGAACCGGTATCTATCATACAGTCCGTCAGCTCTAGGTTTATATTTAGTAGATGTCACTTCATTAGACCCGTTGTTTTCCTTGACTGAAATATGGTCCGCTATCCCAGTCGAGTCTAGTTTTCCGAAGTTCCCTGACTCTCATTGTCATAGTTACGATCTCTAGACCCGTCATCTCTCTGTTTTTGTAGACAATTTCTTTGTATGTGTCCCTCCTTCTGGCAGTAGAAACAGATGATATCTTTACGGCTTGGCCGTGTGCTGTCCATCCGGTTCGTCCGTCTATGTTGTGAAGGCCTAGCATTATTCTCTGTGTGTTTATTTTCTTTCTGTGCTCTGACTGTGTTGCTGGTATTTCCCTTCCTTCGTCTTCCGGTCTGGAAAGCTTCATACTCAATTGCTATTCTGACAGCATCTTCGATCGTCTTTGCTTTGCCTTGGTGTACAGCCCATTCCATCTCAGTATCGTTAAGAGAGTCTATAAACCCGTCTAAACATAACTGTTGTTTGATGTCACTAGAGGCCGTGGGGTAAGCCATACGGACCAATTTTCTTATTTCGTGTGACAATTCCGGAAGTGTCTCGTTACGCTTCCGAATTCTTGACTTGAGCTGTACTCTGTATACCTCTGACTGATTTTCCGGCTCAAATCTTGCTGTTAGGGCTGATACTAACTTTGAATAGTCTTGTGAATCTTCTTCGCTCATATCACTCAGCACGCTCTGGGCTGCGCCTCTTAGAGATACGGCTAATTCCAATGCTTTTTCCCTCTCGTTCCATTTGTTTAGTCTGGCAATTATCACAAAATGTGTCAAGTAATCCCTCCAATTCGTTGATCCGTCGTATGTTGCGGGTTTTCTTTGCTTCCCCCCTCTATGATCTCTGCTTGGACTCTGATATATAAAACTATCAGAAGATCTAAAACGTGGCACACTGGCAACATCCTCGCGCACCTCTACAGAAGCGACGTTTTCTCTATTCCCACGTGCTAAAAACGAAGTCTGACCATGTCCACCCAGACTATGGCGTGCTAATGTTCCAGTTTCATATGTCCACTCGGTATTTGGCATGGTACCTTGCCCCAAATACCCGGCTCTAGCGTCATCACGTATTGAACCACCTGGTCTATCCCGCTGTTCTGAGTCTCTCCATTCCCGCGTCCGGGAAGGCCCATCAGCGTCCGCACGGGTCCTCAGGTTATCTTCTGTCAACGTCTGCTTACCAACAACAGGCCGTTGTAACTCTAGGGACTGGTTACTACTAAATTCCAGTCGCTGTTTAACTATATCAGTCCTCAGGTCATCTAGCGCTGTATATAACATCTGGATCTCACGACGCAATCCCTCATTTTCTCGCTCAAGCCCTCTGTTATGAGCGTTATCCCGCTGATTACTATGTTGAGTTCCTAGTCCACTGTCTATTGTACATGTTGGTAGGCGTAGTTGAACTTCACCACTTGGTGTTCCATCCACAAATTCTGTTGTCTGAGGGAGTAAGACTCTCCCGGCACCGGGTTCCGGTATTTGATTTTCATCAAGGGATATATTACTATCCCTATCCTGTACTTCAGGTCTCCCTTCCGTTTCCATCATGGATCGTCTTTAAAACGTCTACTTCTTAATAACTTGCCAAATTAGTTGACAGCAATAATAATCAAAATGTGTATTATATATTGCCTGTAAACCAGTCGTCTTGCACGATGGTCCCTTCGATTCCGACAGCTACAAGATGCTGATCTTCAATATCCCTAGTATGTTAAGACAGCTGTTAACAGCTTTACTCCTAATAAGTTTCGCCACAGATATGACCAAATGTCTCCAGTTAAACAGACATTTTTATCCCACCGCTGCCACCAATGTAACGATTTCCGCCGACGTATCTGGGGTCCGCTTCGCAAGTATAGCGAAACAGTAGTCACAGACTACTTGAAATCTGCCACATAAATGTCAATCCGGGCGAGCTCTCTAATCTTCTGTAGGGATCTTCTTGATATCAGTCAATGTCAGTTCAGTCCAATTAATTAGTATAAATGAACAACAAAGGCCATATTATAAGTATAAATGTTATTATTTTGTAAGGAACAGAAATAATATTTACAGTACAAATTATCCCAAATATAACAATCTCAAGCTTTCTCTTTCATACAGTTTCACACTGTTTAATTACATTTGCCCCAACTTGTTAATAAGTTATGAAATAATACAAGACTCGGTGCACCCTTGTTATGGATAGTAAGAATGAAAGTTATAACAGGTTAACTGGGATATATGGTGTTGAAAATTAACACCAACAAGTTACTAAATCACTTAGCACTAATTCTAATTTAATATCAAATAGTATAAACTTTGCCAACGGATTCTAAGTAAGATTGTCTATAAGAACTATACTGATATGATACCCGTGATAACACAGGCTAGTGACAATCCTTTAAAGATAATTAAGATAAAGGAAATAATTATCATTTCCTACAATAATGCTATAGTATAAGAAGGCCTAATATTGGACGATTTTAGTATTCAAATAAACTATGCTAACCAACTGTAATTAATATATAGAGAGAACTATCATGCCTGTTTTGTATCAAAGGAACTAGTGGTAACACCAGTTATAATCCAAAGTGAATGACCTTCTTGAAATATATATTCACTTACATGTAAGTTTCTTGTAGTCTGATGATATATATAGGCCTAATAATTTATAGAAACACTTAAAGAAATAATCGTATAGAAACCCGGTGCCGGTCGAATGGCTACTGAAACCAGGGCGCAAGAAACTCGCTATTTATACCCAAGGCTGCCAGTGACAGCCCCAAGGCTGTCAGTGACAGCTCAGTGACAGCTCAGTGACAGCCGCCGGCTGTCATTTGGCAACCCGAGGCAACCGGAAGTTGCCTCAGGTAACCAAGTTACCACCATGTTCTTCCGAACTCACTAACTATTTTCAAATAGTTCCTTACCAAAATACAAATTAGCTAACATCCAACTTATTTACAATTTCAATTATAATATTTAGACGTAAAATTCGATATATAATCCATTTAGAATCCGGCTGAGCCGGATTTGACTCTAAATTTACTATACTACTCATACACCGGACGACCTTCACCGCCATAGTTGACGATAGCAACTATTCAAGTTAGCTTACAGAAAAACATCTATTACAGCTGAAATAAAACGTAAGTACATACACTAACATTGTGTTTATGCTTACTAGGTATCAATTACGCTGGACAATGTAGCTCTTACACGTTCTACTCTCTGTACCGTATACAATAAGCTCTCTGTAGCGACGTCTCGGACAATGATAATGGCAGTTTACATAAGGCACTGCAGCACACAGGAACATCACTGTAGACACAGCGGAAGGAACTTAATACATTCCCACATGAATAATGTGATATAATAACGACCGAAAACAACCATGTCTATATAGAAACAATAACTGGGGGATACAAGAATGGTTAATTACATCAACAATCTTATCAAAACGATAACATACTGCAGTGACACAATAATAATGATCAGCTGATCAACATAAATATACGCACACTCGCTCGCATAGGTAGCAACAATGTCTCAACATATTACGTGAAACAGTAACAAACGTCACCAACAATGGTGAGAATTACCCACTTTGTTACAATACCTTTAAGTGTTACTCAGTTTTTGTGTCGCCTGAAAATTTCTTGGACTTTATTACATTCCCAAAGTGTATGTTCAATCGTTTCTAACTCTGTTTTAGGCGGGAGGCTCCCGATTTTAGACTGTCTCTCCCGCCTCCCGATCGTGTTTGCAAAAATCGGGAAATCTCCCGATTTTGAGAAACCCAAAACTAGGCAAAAACCATTTAGCTCAATTGTATCACTTTCTTGTGATTTGTTGAGTCCTTCACTGTAGAATCTGACACTGATTAAATAACAAGGCTGCCCCAAGTCCAGTAACGACCCTACTGATAATTGTAAGGGCAGTATATGCCCCGGGGGACTGTAATTAGTGGGGGAGGGGGATCGGGAGACAAGTAAACAGAGCCACGGCACAGGTGTCTGGCAGTCGTGCTCACTCAAGCATCAATCGGATCCTCTAACATGACCAACAGGTAATTAATTTGTGTAAACAACTGTAAGACTTCAAAACAAACACTTGTTAAGGCTATTATGTATCAATTTACTCACATTTGATTGCATTAGACACCGTTAAAATGTGTGTATTCACTGATGGTCGCCATCTTGGATTACGTAAGGATGTAACGTAAGGTACAAAACGGAAAAGGGAATTAAAATCCGGATTTATTTATTTCCTGACAAATGTGTATTTTATAGTTTTATAAGAAATATTAACACTGTTTATTGATTAAAATATTTTATTTCACAATTATAGTAAATGTGATATTGTGCTTTTTATATTTATTTCCTTCCAATTTGTAAGTATATAATGCTTACACTTTGATTTTTTTTTTTTTTTCAAAAAATTATTTCAAATCAGGATAAGTTGAGATACACTTGCAAATATTAATGTAAATTAATTATTTTCCATTTACAAAATTCATACACCTGTCTATTTTTTCCCCTTTTTTATTTTTATTTTGATATGATTAAATTGATAAAAAATTAAAACAAAAGGAATATATTCTAATTCTATCCCCTTTTCTGGTGGTAAAAAGAACTATAAAAAATTATTTATGCTTTAGTTTGTCAAAGGAATCTTAGCATCAGATATGTGTTATTAGGCTATTATGAGTGTGCAAAGAAATCATTCTCTTGAAAATACTACATTATGATAATAGCTACCGGTTCCGCGACAAATAGGTAGATCCGAGTCGAAAATTTCAAACACGCACTTTTCTCCCCCATGGAAATTTTGAAAAGTTGGCAAGTTTTTACACCTATGGCAGTATGGGGTATCTACTAATCCAGCCTTAAAACAATAAGAATTAGTGGTTAATTAAGTAATGTTGATTGATCCCGAACTGAAACCATTGTATTTTTAGTTATTTAAAGGGTATTCTATATATATATGTATCCATCTTTCTTCATCAAAGTCATAAGATTCATCTCATTTTCTTTTCCCAGTAACAATTGTTTTGTTTTTAGCGCTAAAACTACGAGTAGTTTTGGCGTCTATTGCTGCCACTATTCTGTGACCTTTTGACCCATGTCATTTTTTCCCCTCCCGCTCCGGAAAAGCTTGAATAACTACCAAACGCATGATATATGAACTATTTGAAAGCCTGAACATTAAAGGAAATGATGTTCCCATGGCATTGTTGATAAGTATGATGACTTTAATAATCTATATGCAATTTGTAACAAAGAAATCAATTTTTCACTCCCACAGCTCATTTAAATATTACGTCTCTGTTCTTAGTTTGACCCCTCTGTGTATACACAACCTCTCGGTGTATAGCGTATAACCTCGAGCTCTCGCGATCGGTGCTATATATACACTCGTATGTACGGATCGTGGTATGTCCCAGACACACCGCTAACAGGTGCGTGCGTGTGTACTGTCATGCAATTTGTATTAAACTTTGATTATATAATCGCTTCATAGCCAACAGTCCTGGTTTTGATTTGATTTCTGACCGACGGCCATCTTGGACATTTAGCTCACAGAATACCATCTTTCAGTTGATAATGCCTTTTCTTAAGAAGAAAAAAGAAAGAAAAAAATTCCAACTTTTTTTAAAAGCAAATGAAGATAGTCTATGGCGGGTACCAAGATCCTTCTGGGACCTATCGTTTAATGTCCATACAGATATGTTTGACTTACTATGCATGTGCATACGTTAGTGTCTCTGATGCACGGATATTCTTTATCCGATGTCTTAAATGTTTATAAGACTTAATAGTTTATATATATGTTCTAAAGTTAATGTCGCATTTGGTTTTCTACAAACGACATCATATCTTAAATCTTTTATGAGATATACATGTACATATGTATGATATAGAATGAAATGAAACGAAATGTTTAATTGCTACATTACATCCGTTTTCATTAATCGTACTTTTAGGAGGTTGGTATGATATGTCTACTTCATAATGCAAACTGTTATTAACTTACAAACAAACATTTTATTATCAAAACAAACCAGTATATGTCGTTTCAACTTTGATCTGCCATTGCTCCCGTAATTAATCCTCATCTTGCATTTCCAACTGGATCTCAGGTGTGATTTTTTGCTTAAATTGTTTTAAGTGTTGCAGGGAAGGTTGATGAAATAAAGATTCATTTTGTGTCTAACAAACTAATACCGTTTATTTCAATGCATATATTAAAAGAAACATATTCGCTTCCCTGTAAATTGATCAATATTCATTTCAAAATAAAAAAAAAGATATTTTAGTCAAATTGTAAAAGCACTGCACTAAATTGTACATGTACATTGAAAACAACTCGTCAATCTAAACAATTTGCGTGTAAATTATGTTTACTCTAAATACCTACTTACCTAATCCCTATTCTGAAACCTTCCGATATCGAAACTTAGTAACCCACACAACAAAATCACTTTAATAGCTGTTAAAAAATACATACTTTTGTTAGAAGTTTTAGCGTTTCAGTACTTTCAGTACTTTGATTAATAAGAATATCATCAGTGTATTGTGATAGCAAAATTGGACACCCATTTACATCTATTCCTGCAATCTTCTTATCATGTCTTAAGGACTAGGACAATTCAATATGGCGGAGGTGTTTTTACCAAAACTTGTTATTTTATTAAATACTGCAAACTACATGACCAAAATAGACTACAAAGTACATTTTGTGATGGAGAATCGAAAATTTCAATCATATTTTGGTACGTTTGGTGGTTTTTCTGATATTTTGTGTTATATGTCAAAATACGCGTGCACGTTTGCAGAATACTGCGAAAGATAATAAAAACAATGAATATCATTTTTTGTTACTTTAATATACACAGAATGATAGACGAGCCTCCGATTTTTGAATGAATCTCTCTTTCAATTGAAAACCGCAGAATAAGAGAATGTACTGTCACATGAATGGCAATTTATGTACATTCTGAACACCGCTCACATCTGGATCAAATTTTTAAAATTTCCATCGCCGATCGACAAATTTATGTGGCACGCCACATACCTAAAACAAAAATCTTACCGTCTGCGGTATGACGAGTTATGACATTATGTCAGATCTCTTAAATCAAACATCTTCCCGTTGCATGTAGCGAAATATACTCCCCTGTCCTCCATTTTGCACTATTTACTTTTTTAGATATGCATACGCCTGACTTAGAGGCATGGTGAAACATCGACAAAATTAACAATTAAATTGGATTCAAGAATGCAGTAAAGGTAAATGTTACTTGGTATATCGTCACAAAGCAAAAACTGCCCATTCCCATCACGATAAATTGTTTTTAGCGATTGCCAGTTTTACATTTTTGGGCGAATGTATAGCACGTGAAAAGATGTCCTTCGGCACTTCCGGCAGTGTTTTTTTAGGGAATTTAATGATTTTGACAGAATTGTCAACAAAGTTTAATTTGTGTTGTAAAACTTCTGATGGAATTCGTATATATAATACACTTCCGCGTGGATCGGACAGTATTAACTCACTGATTATACCGATTTGTTCTCGGCTTCGCACCTGTCAAACATCGCTAGCGTAAATTGTTGTCATCGTAAACATGTGGGGCAGTTGAGGCACATTGGTATCAAAATACATTTCTCAAACTTAATTAGTAATTAGGTAACCGTATCGTAAATGTAAATTACGTTATGTTGGTGTTATTATTTTTATTTTATACATTTATTTGACACGAAACTTACATTTACATGACAAATGACCTATTTAATATAAAATAATGCCCCTATATTGCCCCCACGAGATACAGGTAACTACTTTTACCTGAACTGAAAACAGCATGCAATGGACGACATTTTTTAGAGGGGGTACCTGTGTATTTCTCCCTGATACTCTGATTTACAGACTAATATCAAAATTTTAACACTGGGTTATCATTCTATGAACATTGCAGTAGCTTTGTATTATTTTTTTGAGAAGTTTCAAATAACTATATGAAAAATATTTGCGCACTCCCATCTGGATATTATTTACTGAATATTGTAACGATTTTCTTTCGTCACCTTTTTTAAGTAGTAGCCGTAATGGTCTGCATATATAACTTCGATATGAGTTCAAGATTTGGCTTAGACAGACAACAGACACTTTTATATTCAGTTTACATATTTAATTACTATTACATTCAACATGTCATAATTATACACACAAATCCCAATTAACCATGGTGTAGGTCTGCCACCAACCAGACATGGGTTGGCTACCACAGAACTTGGTAGTAGGTTTAGCTTCTGGTGACCAAGTCACCAGAGATGTCTGGTAGCTTTACCGGGTACTCATAAACTACCAGGGAACTTGGTATGATATGGTGTACATGTTGGCCCTTTATATCTGTATCACTTAGTCAGGTGATAAGTTGGTAAAGCCACCAACACCCTGATTCAGGGTACTGGGTGGTGGCCAGACTTCAACCAGTGGTCTTGGGTACTATTCAAACTTAGTACATACCATAATATGTGCTTGAGTCATTTATACTTCCTCTCTCTTCTCCTTCTGTCTGACCAACTGACCAGTGTGACACATGTAGATCCCTATACATGTACTGTAGCTTACCTGTAGAGTGCAAAGGTCAGCCAACTCACAGGGCTCACCCATGCATGACACAGGTGCCCGATATACCTGAATGCACATACTCTACAGGTAAGAATGGTCAGCACAGGTACACATATTGTAAACATTACATATAAAGACATAAAACAATAACAATCACATACATATTACACATGTTAATTAAAGTTCGTCACATTGCCCCCCTCCAAGTTTGGAAATTGTCCGCAATAGGTGTGACATTAAAGCATGATGTACAGAATATGGAAGTGATTGTCATTTCATCAGAAATAAATCAAATATTCAATACATCAATTAAACATGTCCACTGTCCAACTATAATTACTAAGTGAAATAGACCCTCAACAAACTATAAATATGAAAGTAGTTTGATGATGTACAAAAGTAATATTATATAGATGGACAATATTGAACATATTTGAATTAAATATTCATGTTCTTTATAATAATTTACATTTTCATTTAAAATGATTATATATATATAGGTCATTTCATCAAAATAAGCGATTCATCAGCTTATTATCACAATTCATAAGAAATATTTACAGAAATATACAAGATCCATATGAAATATATTTAGAATCCATCACTCGTACTCATAATCCATATAAATTAATTAGAAATCATTGGGAATATCCACAGTTCATAAAATGTTTCACAATTCATCAAAAATAATCACTTTCCATCAAAAATAATCACAATTCATTATAAATAATCACTTTCTATCAAAAATAATCACAATTCATTATAAATAATCACTTTCTATCAAAAATAATCACAATTCATTATAAATAATCACTGTCCATCAAAAATAATCAGAATTTGTCAGAAATATTCACTGTCCATGAAACTTGACAATCCACCGGGAATATTTACAGATCACTAAAAACCATTCACAATCCATATGCCACGAAGTAATAAGTCTCTCAAAAAGTTGCAATCACATCTACTCTGGTCTGCACAGCCTCAATAAGTCCATTCAATCTGTATTCCTTCGCTTCCCGAAGTAACTGTGCCAGTGACTTTCTGTCCTTTGGAAGGGTTTCCATATCTACTTCACATTTATTCCTAAGATAATTCAGTACATGATTGAAATGGCTAGAATCTCTGTCGATGAAGATTTCACTTCCCTCCTTGTATCCAAGTTCAGAGTCGGTAAGTATATGGAACAGACTATCTGGATCCGCACGAAGAGTCTGTAAGGAAGTAGTGAAGCGAGCTCCACCAACATTCAGAGTAACTTTCCCCTTTTCAATGGCTCTGTACCTCTCCATAGTAATCTTTCTCACCGAGTCAACTCGCTGCACCTGTTCCCTACAATATGTTACATATGTCTTACAAGACTCTGGAGCAGGAAGGGGAATGTAGGTTTCCGCTTTCTCACTTCTATCCTCCCCAGGTTCGTCCGTAATCTTATTGCCACTGTCAAGAGAGAGTACATCATCGTTGGCCTTATCGGATCTCGATTTCTGGACGGATGATTCTCTACTGGTCCTGTCTCTGTACTGTGACACTGCAACAGTCCTTGAATCTTTCAATGGGGTCTTCCTTTCCGGTTGTCCGGCCCCTGAACTTGTTGAACCTTTCCGCTGCGTCAGTTTCTTCGAAATTGATTCCTCTTGGAAGGATCTTCTCCTATATTGGAGTGAGGAGTGATATCGGTCATTATCTCGTCTTCTATGGGGTGACCTTGAACCTGACCTTGACCTTTGCCTTTCAACCCTGGTTAGCTTCTGCTTTAACTCAGTCTTTTTAAATTTTTCATATTCCTGCAGAGCCTTTTCACCTTTTACTCCATTAATTCTGTTGTAGCAAAGGCTGAGAGGTGGCTTATCTCCCCTTGTACAGCGATGGACCCCATCCTGTCTGGCCGAGACATAATGGCAATATGTGCAGCGCCATCCAAATGAAGTATGCTGTTCCAGAACATGCCGTTCTGCAGTTGTCTGTGATGTAAATATGTGTCCGTCATCACATACGTTGCATTTCAGTGCCGGTCCCTGCAATAGAAGAAAGAATTATGCACAGGACTTAAAATACTACTGAACATAATCTTTTAATTTTGTAGGAATTTTTATCATCCTACCACGTCTACTGGTAATAGGTATTTGCGGAATTGGGACATCAGCACTATCACTGTCTGAGATGTTTGGTTCGGAATCATAGCAATTCATATCACTGTGAAAACTATTTTCATGATCAGCCACAAAACCATCATCTATGTCAGAGTGGTGTTCCAGAATTCTGCTTGAGATGTCATTGTTGAAACTCTCGTACTTTGATTAGCTCTAACATTGGACTCATTCAAGATTTCTGTTCCCAACTCTAAGCTTTCATCCATAGATACATTTACACCCTCTGGGCCAAACCATGTTGGTTTATTCTCCCCTACGTATGGCTTCAAGCGGTTGTAATGTACAACTTTTGCCTTCGAACGTTGTGACTTGAATCCTGTAGGTTACATCTGACAGTTTCTTTATAATGATGAATGGCCCCTTCCATGGCAGTTGAAGCTTAGACGAAAAGCCCCTTTTCCGTATGGGATTATGGAGCCAAACAGCATCACCTTCCTCATACAATGAGAACTCTTGCTTTGGATTATAATTCTTTTTCATAGCCTCGTGAGCTAGAATGAGTTTTCCTCTAGCAAACTCATGGATTTTTTCCATTTTTGCAGCCAGGTCATAGGCATAATTACTGCCAGGATCAGCTTGATCCTCAGGCTTCCCAAACATGAGATCTATCGGCAGTGAAATCTCTCTACCCAGCATCATATTACAGGGTGACACTCCTGTAGAACTATGGACTGCGGAGCGATATGCCATCATCAATAATGGAATATGGATATCCCAGTCTCTTTGAGTATTATCTATGAACTGAGATAGCATTGCTTCAACTGTCTGGTTTAGCCTTTCTACCATTCCATCAGACTGTGGATGAAGGGGGGTGGTACGTGTTTTCTCAACACCTAGAATATCACACATTTCTTTGAAGAGTATAGATTCAAAATTGGTACCCTGATCTGAATGAATTTGTCTAGGAACACCAAATTGTGAAACAAATCTCTGAACAAGCACTTCTGCTATGGTAGAAGCTTCCTGGTTAGCTATGGGGTAAGCATCACACCATTTAGTAAAATAGTCTCCAACTACCAGCAAGTATCGATTTCCTGAGTCAGTCATAGGTAAAGGACCCATTACATCTACTGCGATTCGCTCAAGAGGAGCACCTACTATATACTTTTTCAAGGGAGCTTTCGGAGACCTTATGGGACGCTTTCTCCTTGCACAATCATCACAGACTCTACACCAATGTTCTACATCTTTCCTTAATCCACACCAATAATACCTCAGCCTTACCCTCCCCAGTGTTTTAGCAATTCCAAGATGTCCAGATGTCTCGGCATTGTGAAGTTGAGACAAAATCATTTCTCTAAGTTTCTCAGGCACAACAAGCTGCCATTTGACCGAATCTCCAGCATCACTCTCCCATCTCCTATACAAAACCCCTGATCTAAGGAAAAGTTAATCCCAGCGAGCCCAATAATGTTTTACTTTTTGGGACATATGAGATATATCCTGCCACTCTGGTCTGTGCCCAGCCTGTTTCCAGGTAAAAACATTTCCTATAACTGGGTCTTCAATCTGCATTGTAGCTATCTGGTTCAAAGATATCTCATCTACATTTACAGATATGTCATTCTCAGCCTGTTCTGCCGTATCAGTGTTTTCTCCTACAACATGTACCACACAAATATCGATGGAGGAGGAAACAATTTGATTGCCTTGTTTAGCTTCAGCTTTCTCACAATGGGAACAAGAAGCTTCAGCACAAGGTCGCCTGGATAATGCATCAGCATTCTGATGACTTTTGCCCCTGCGATGTTCAATGCTGAAATCGTACTGTGACAGTACCTCCAGCCAGCGAGCAAGTTGACCCTCCGGGTTCTTAAAGTTTTTCAGCCAACACAATGAGCCATGGTCAGTCCTTACCAAGAAGTGTTTGCCATAGAGGTAACAATGAAAGTGCTTCACTCCCTTCACAAAGGCTAACAGTTCTCGACGTGTTACACAATAGGACCGCTCTGGTTTGCTTAGTGTTTTACTGAAATATGCAACAGGCCTTTCTAGTCCATTCTGTACCTGAGACAGAACACAGCCTATGCCAGTGTCACTTGCATCAGTGTCCAAAATAAACTCAGCATTATCCTGTGGATAAGCCAAAATGGGTGCTGTAACAAGCTTCCTTTTAAGCTCGTCAAAAGCTTTTTGGCATTCATCCGACCATTTAAATGGAGAACTCTTTTCTGTGAGTTGATGGAGAGGACGTGCAATTTTCGAGAAATTTTGAACAAACTTCCGGTAATAAGATGTCATACCAAGGAAGCTTCGGAGTTCCTTCAAATCACTTGGAACTGGCCAATCTCTGACAGTTGAGGTTTTTTCTGGATCTGTAGAAACTCCTTGATCTGATATCACGTGTCCAAGGAACTTAACTTTCTTTTTGAACAACTCACACTTTTTAGGACTCAACTTTAACCCTGCTGTTCTTATTCTGTCAAAAACTACTGAAAGATGTTCTAACTCCTCCTCAAATGTCTTTGCAAAGATAATGATGTCGTCTAAGTATACAAGACAAAGCTTCCACGTCAAACCTGCTAACACTCGCTCCATTAGACGCTCAAAAGTGGCAGGCGCATTGCAGAGACCAAATGGCATTATCTTGAATTGCCAAAAACCCCCGTGACCAGTTACAAATGCTGTTTTCTCCCGGTCCTTCTCTGCAACATCCACCTGCCAGTAGCCACTTTTAAGATCCAATGTGGAGAACCAGACAGCCCCTGACAGAGTGTCAAGAGTGTCGTCTATCCTTGGCAGAGGATGACTGTCTTTGATTGTGACGTCATTCAGTTTTCTATAGTCAACGCAGAAACGTGTCGACCCATCCTTTTTCCTAACAAGTACAATTGGTGATGCCCAAGGACCAGATGCTGGTTCAATTATGCCCATCTTCTGCATCTCTTCAACTTCCTTGTCAGCATCTTTCTGTTTAGCTAGGGGTATTCTTCTGGGTGCCTGACGTATAGGTTTAGCTGAACCTGTGTCTATCTCATGTTCAACAATTTTTGTGTTGCCAATGTCTGCTGATCCTGTAGAGAAAATATCACTGTATCTGATGATCAACTCTGCTACTTGACCACCTTGAGACTCAGTAAGATTTCCCTTGGACCGTTCAAACAGATCTTGGAGATGCTGTGGAATTAGAAGACTTTCCTCTTTTCCCATACCCCCAAGACTATCCATTCCAGCACAGACATTAACTGGCTCACAAAATGCTACCACAGTACCTTTGTTCACTGTAAGAGGTCTTTCTGTGACATTTAACACCCTAAGTGGAAAGATAGTCTCACCAGAATTGACAACAGATTTAGCCAGGAGCAGATGGTTTCTCTCCACAAATCGCAGAGTTGGTTCAACCATCATTTGCCTACCAGGGTTCAATTTGTCAACTGGTTCTCCACAAACAACCATCTCACTTTTAGGAGGGATTGTAGCTGTCTCAGTCACTGTTATCCTACTGCAGTAGAACTCATCATTTATCATTCGAATGTCCAGTGGTACCTTCTCCGTTCCGATCTGTAATAAGCCCTCCTTCAGCAACAAATCACAACTGTGACTGTGCAGGAAATCGGCTCCCAAAATCCCATCATTCTTTATATCTGCAAACCAGACTTGGTGTTCAACTGTTTTACAACCAAAACCTATTTTCAACATCAAACTTCCCTGTAAAGGTGCAAGCTCACCTGTGGCTGTTCTAAGGAATTTGTTAACATGATCAGCCTTTTCTATCATCTGTTCTGATAATTGATCTTTAAAACTAGTTCTTAAAATGGTTATCGAAGCACCCGTATCTACCAGAAAAACAACAGGAAAGCCCTCAACATCTGCATTTACAAACATGCCCTCTTCATTTGTCCATGTATTGTGTGCTACTACAGTGTTGGGCCTTGGGATTGAATCTATTGCCGGTCTATGGCCCTCGAGGCCGGCGTGTCCCTGTTTTCCGAGTTACTTTGATTTGTGAAGCGATTCTCGTTGCTTGATCTTCCAGATTTGGATTGCCAACCAACTTTGGGATTTTGTTTATTGGAATGTCTTTGTGGTGATTTATTGGCCTGTTGAGGTTTTTGAGAGTACACATTCCCAGCTTTTTCAATTTTGTTTTCAATTGATTGCTTGAAAGAACCAAAATCTGATCTGAGTGACTGGATAAGCTCCTCACAGGAAGTACTATCAGAAGTTTCCTTTCTGTCCTCAGCATGCATGGTAGTGTCTTTTTCTCTATCAAGGGCTCTAACAGGTCTGTTCCTGACTTTATCAGCCAGTCTGTGCGATTCTAGCCTAACCGCCATTGTTTCTGCTTGCGTAAGACTGTCTAAGCGAGCCTCCCGCAAACGAAGTCTTATGTCAGGGTCAGGTATTGCATCGATGAAATAATCTACAGACAGAGTTTCAAGGACGCTTTGCTGGGCATGAGGGTAGGCCTGTCGGGTCAATTTGCGAATAGCTCTGGAGAGATCAGAGATATTTTCATCTTTCCGCTTTAACCTTGTTTGTAGCTTTGCTCTAAACATCTCTGATTTACTCTCATTCCCATATCGCCTTTGCAGATTCTTCGTAAGTTCAGAAAAATCTCTTCGTTTGGAGGGGTCAAGGTCATGTAAAATTGACCTTGCTGTACCGGACAAACTCCCAGCCAAGTATAGGCCCTTTTCTCTATCATCCCAGCTGTTGATATCTGCAAGGATCTCAAATTGAGAAAGATATTCATCCCAATCCTCTTTACCGTCATAAGATGCTGGTTTCATGATGACCCGTTTATTTTGACTAGACCTATCTGAGACAGAGTTCTCGACAACACAAGGTGTTGTTTCTTTGTCAGATGTTTGAGAGGAAATGGTGACCTTCACATCTTTTTCCACCTCATGTGATCTGTTTCCCATTGACTCAGATTGCCCACAGGAAACAGAATGAGACAAGCTATCTTTAATCTCGAATTCCCCAAACACAAGCTGTGACCTTGGTTCAGTGACCTCTAAATCAAAGGTCTGAGTACCACTGTCCACCTGATGACCTTCTGTCAAACCTGTACTGCTATGTAAGGGTGTTTCAGGTATAACAATAGGGGATCCCACTGAAAAGTGAACACTTCTCCTATCCTCACTGAGAGAGTTTCCTACACTGATTTCTGGAACAAATTCTGACATACAGGACAGGTGTGTGACTGTTTCCTCAATTTCAGAAACATGTTGTTTAATTTCTGTTTTGAAATCAGACAAATCATTTTGTAACACCAGAGCTTGATTCTCTGATTCATGAAGTTCTTGTTTTGCAGTAATAAGCTCCCTGGCAAGGTAATTGGTCATTTCCATTACCTCAGCAAAGAGAGAATTCATCTCAGACTTAAATGTGCTTAAAACATTGGAAAGTCTTGCCTCGTGAACATAATTTTGTTGTTGTATCACTGTATAAAACATCTCAGTGAGTGAATGCTGTTCCCTCTCTTCACTTTGTGGAATAGAAGCCATTTTGAAATTGAAGTGTGTTAAATCTATCTAAACCTTTCTTGAACTTAAATGTTTAACCATTAGGGCCCCACGTTGGGCGCCAATGTAACGATTTTCTTTCGTCACCTTTTTTAAGTAGTAGCCGTAATGGTCTGCATATATAACTTCGATATGAGTTCAAGATTTGGCTTAGACAGACAACAGACACTTTTATATTCAGTTTACATATTTAATTACTATTACATTCAACATGTCATAATTATACACACAAATCCCAATTAACCATGGTGTAGGTCTGCCACCAACCAGACATGGGTTGGCTACCACAGAACTTGGTAGTAGGTTTAGCTTCTGGTGACCAAGTCACCAGAGATGTCTGGTAGCTTTACCGGGTACTCATAAACTACCAGGGAACTTGGTATGATATGGTGTACATGTTGGCCCTTTATATCTGTATCACTTAGTCAGGTGATAAGTTGGTAAAGCCACCAACACCCTGATTCAGGGTACTGGGTGGTGGCCAGACTTCAACCAGTGGTCTTGGGTACTATTCAAACTTAGTACATACCATAATATGTGCTTGAGTCATTTATACTTCCTCTCTCTTCTCCTTCTGTCTGACCAACTGACCAGTGTGACACATGTAGATCCCTATACATGTACTGTAGCTTACCTGTAGAGTGCAAAGGTCAGCCAACTCACAGGGCTCACCCATGCATGACACAGGTGCCCGATATACCTGAATGCACATACTCTACAGGTAAGAATGGTCAGCACAGGTACACATATTGTAAACATTACATATAAAGACATAAAACAATAACAATCACATACATATTACACATGTTAATTAAAGTTCGTCACAATATTTTTTTCCTAAGTACAGATTTTTTTAATTTTGGGGGCTGAACTGCATTTTATATCAATATTTAACATAATGGGATAAAGCTTATGCCATGTATTGGAAGGAAACATTAAAATTTCAATATTACCATTTTCATCCAGGTAACAACCAATATGGCCGTACCTAGTCCTTAATCTGATTGCCAAAATGTATGCACATAGTATAAAAATATATGGAGCGATTGGATCCCCCTGCCTACATCCCCTATAAATCTGAAAAAATGCTGCCATGTTACCCCATTGATTAATTGTAGAGCTTGCTTCATTATGTAATACATGTACCCATTTTTTAATGTCATTACCAAAGTTAAAAACTTCTAAAACTTTATCTATAAATTTCAATGATACTGAATCAAAAGCCTTTTCAAAGTCTATTATCATTAACATTCCTGCTATCTCATTTTTCTCTGTGTAGTGCATTAAATCATATATTAGTCTTGTATTCTCCCCCATGTAACGCCCCGCTAGAAATCCTGTCTGGTCTGTATCAATTAATTTATTTAAAACTGTTTTTATTCTCCCCGCTATAGTTCAAAACCTATTTGATATATTACATTCAAGAGAGAAATGGGTATGCAGTTTTTTTTTTTAAATTGTTTAGATTTGTCACTTTTAGGTAAACATGTTATCACTCCTTGTCTTTGTGTAATTGATAATTTTCCAATATTAAAACCATAATTAATAGATCTTACTATGTATGCAGTACAAAGTTGCTTCCAAAAACATTTAAAAAAAATTCTACTGTATATCCATCTGAGCCAGGGCATTTATTATTTTTCATGTTTTTAGTGTGTTGGCAGCTTCCGTAAGAGTTATTTCCCCTTCCAAATTAAGATTTTCAGTGTTAAGCGATTTTGGGACTTCAAAGTTTTCTAAAAAAAAAGTTAAATATATATCCTCAAGCTGTTTATTTTCAGCGTATGGTTCTTTATAGAATGTTCTAATTTCCTCAAGGATTTCTTCTTGCTTATGAATAATTTCACCATTATCTTAAACAAATGTTTGGAATTATTTTTGAAGTGAAATTTCTATTTTTCAAATTTACAAGAATTACGCGTAATTGTATGTCTCGCCTTTCCCGCTTTGCCGATAATATTTAAGTCCCAACGTAAAAATTAGTATGACAAAATACATACAGCAAGATTATATCTGTAACATAGCCAAGTTTCAATTTAATCACATATCAATAACACTATAAATAGTGGATGCTAACGTAAATTCTCAAAATTCGCATGTTTTTACCCTAAAATTTCCTCCAATTTTCATTAAGGTCTTCAGTATGATAATATTAGTAACTACCCTAAGTTTCAATTGAATCCGATATCAGTCACACTATAAAAAGTGGACTTTAACGCAAATTCTCAAAATTCCCATGTTTTTGCCCCAAAACAGCGGAACCTGCAAATAAATTTCCTCCAAATCTCATTACGATGTTCAGTATGATGATATCAGTTACTACTGTAAGTTTCAATTGAATCTGATATCAGTGACACTATAAAAAGTGGACTTTAACACAAATTCTCAAAATTCCCATGTTTTTGCCCCAAAACACAAAAACCTGTGACACGATTTCATTTAAATTGAGGTAAGGTATTAAGTATGATGGTTTGAACAATGTGACAATTTTTCAATTCAATTGGATAATTATAACACTGTGAAAAGTGGACTTTAACGCAAATGTTGACGCCGCCGTCGGTATCAAATGGTCTCATATACAAATGTATATCCTGGAATAATGTCGGATTCTTTTAAACTGGGCAATAAGTTTCCAGAGATAAGAAAAAAGTCAAGACGTGCTTGTTTAATTGGATTATTTTTGCGCCAGGTATATCTTCTACTCTCTAAATGTTGCTCTATCTCTATATCTATCATTCCAAAATCTTCTATTATCTCAATAACTTTATCTCTAGCCTTAGGATTAATTACATGTTTATAATTACTATCATAATCTAGTTTAGGATTTAAAACAAGGTTGAAATCTCAACATATTATAAAAGAACAATTACTAAATGTATTTATTGTGTTTATTATACTATCATAAAAGTTAGGATCATCAGTGTTCGGACTGTATAAAGAAATCAGTGTTACAATGCATGTTTTCCCCTTCAATCTCTATTTCTAGTGCTAAAAAATTACCGTTTATATCGGATGTTTCTCTAAGAACCATAACATCAAAATTATTATTGAAAATTTAGCTACACCTCTTGCGTTAGATCTATAAGAACTGAAGTAACAATCAAATCCCCACTCTGTCCGTACAGTATTTTCCATTTTTGTGAAAAGGCGACATATAGGGATCACTATGTCGGTGTCGGCGTCTGCACCAACAGTTTCCGTGCGATAACTCGAGTTTCCTTGGGCCAATCAAACTCAAACTTCATACACTGCTTCCTTACCAAAAGTGCTCGCTTGGGATTGCTTTTCAGGGTCAAAGGTCAAGGTCACTGTTGCTATGAATAGAAAATTGGTTTCCGTGCAATAACTTGAGTTTCCTTGGACCAATCAAACTCAAACTTCATACACTGCTTCCTTACCAAAAGTGCTTGCTTGCGATTGCTTTTCACGGGCAAAGGTCAAAGATCAAGGTCACTGTTTCTATAAATAGAAAATATGTTTCAGTTCTATAACTTAGTTTTCTTGTGCCAATTAAACTCAAACTTCTTACAATGCTTCATTGCCAAAAGTGCTTGCTTGGGATTGCTTTTCTGGGTCAAAGGTCGAGGTCACTGCTACTATAAATAGAAAACCTCAGAAAATCAATCCATAACAAGCCAGTGTCATTACACACATGTATTATCATCAACAAAATTTTTCATTGTATAGGAATCAATTTGGATAACCATAAAAATTCCACTTTGAACTGATACAATGCATAACTATAGCTAGCTCCTGAAAACTTATCTCCCAACTTGCTGCGCAGGCGACACATCTACTTCCGTGGAATTCTTGTTTTAGTAATATGTGTGTCCTGAATGCAGTAGATATTAAGTTTCTCTCTCTCTGAAGTATGAAAAAACATCTTTGCGCTTATTTTTATCTCCAAGACCCTGACAGTTTGCTGTCAATATCCTAACCCCTTCCATTATCCTGCAGCTTTAAAACGTCATATTTTACCCCATCCTGTAGTGTGTTTGTACTTTGTGTAAGAAAACAATCAGAAATATTTAGACAGCAAATATAGTTAATGAGGATGGGCATATATAGTAGAGCATTACTTTTTTCCAAGAAAGATTGAAGAGAGAGAAAGAAAAGAAGAAGTGATCAAGGTACAGAAAGAAGAAGTTATTACAAGAGTTAAAATTAAAGAAAACTGAAACATCTTAGAAGTGATTCAGTAGAAAGAATCTGACTCACTGACATCTACAGCCCATGTACCATCTCCTGTTGACATGTGTGATGCATGCATTGTCTTACCGGAAGTAATATCATTTGGAACTAGTATTTAAAAAATGAACTGATATCTGGACTGAAATTCTGGAATAAGATTCCAACAGATATAAGCAGTAAGTGATGCACAAACAGCTATTCTGAATTGTGTATTGTATCTATAATTTTGTTTTGTTTTAAAACCTGTTTGAAGTCTTGTGCTCACACATGTCAACAGTAGATGTATTTATAGATACAAGAAAGTTTTGTTTTATCAGATATATATATATATATATCATATCTACACAGAAGTATTTACATATATGCAGACTGTCAAGGTACATGGTTGTCTCTATATCAGAATCAACTAAAAAAAACATATCAATTGTGACTTTGAGTCATCAGATATCCATGTATATATGTATATTTATATATTTCTATGTGTGCATGCATATTTGAACATTATGTTGATGACCTGATTTCTATTGCAAAACAACAACAAAAGACAGACAAAACGAGGGCGCTCATTAATATGGTGCTAGAAATATAATTATCGTATTTTTCCTTGATATACAATGTAATGTAAGCGCCAAATATTTCTTTGGCTTTATCAAATATACTTATATAGGTCAACTTTATATACCATACATTGAATTGTCATATATCAAAGTACCCTTTTAGGGCCCAAATATATAGTGTACTATATACGGTACTCAAGAGTACTATATACTGCTATGGCCTGTATCTAAGCACCGTTTCGGGTCAATATATACGGTCAGGGTACATGTACAGCACCCTATACTGGTTTGTCCTATATCAAAAGTACACATTTAGGGTCCATATATACAGTACCCTATACTGGTTTGTCCTATATCAAAAGTACACATTTAGGGTCCATATATACAGTACCCTATACTGATTTGTCCTATATCAAAAGTACACATAACTAGGTTATCCCCCCCCTACCCCTCGTACATAGTTAAGGAATTGTTAGAATTAAAGTCAACACATTTTAAGTTTTTATATTTTATTTAAAATAATTCCCACATTTAAAAGAAACATATACTCTTTTTAAAGTGCTAAACAATTGCACATACACATAAAGTAACCAATACATTCATAAGTAGACCTAAATAAATATCAAAATACTCTTCATATCTGAACAATTTATACCCAACAATAATGATGGACCCAACATTAATATGAACATATGTTCCGTATAATGCAGTTGCGACACCTCCTTACACAAAGTGTTGTTTTAACCATATCACATTCGGTTTTACATCTGTATTACTTCTGTTACAATTTTAAAATGTCATTGATGGTTTGAAATGAAGGAGATGGAAAAAAGACAAAAAAAATCTTGTTTCCAACAAGTCTGTGATAATGACCTAGGAAACTTGATCAGGTGTCACATGACTGTCATGTGATCACTGAGCTGTCGTCATTGCAGATTTTGCCTCGGTTGAAAGCTGTTCTAATTTCTTGTAACTTTCCAAGCCTTCCTTTTGCACCAGATAACCTGTAATCTGAAATAAAAAAAAAACCAAATTAAAATTATTACCAAAATACTGACATATTTGAGGGGTCTAAGATTACTCTCTTAGCCTCAAGCTCACTGTTTAAGATATATATTTCAAAAGTGTGTCTGTCTATAATGAAACATTTTATAAGTATAGGAGAGGTTTGTCCTACTTAATAAGTTCACACCCTATTTCAGATACTTTCAGGTAATTTGCACACTATTCAACTATCCAACTGTTGATGAACAGATCTGATTTGTTAACACAGGTAAGAATCTTGTTTATTTTATGGTTGGGTAAGTACATAGGTAAGGTAAATTTACACATGAATTACATTTGTCATGTCACAATCATATTGGCAACAAACCAGTATGGAATCAACACTTAGTGATAGTGATAATGATTTACTTGTTACTTACTCCCAACAAATTCAAGGAGGATACATAATTATGCCTGCAGCTCGGAAATTGTTACAGATTCCGTTCTTGACAGCATCTTAGATTTGGAATCAAATATATACTGCACCAATTCCGGATTTAACTTTGAACAAGAGGCCCAAGGGCCTTAGCGTTTACCTGAGTAATATAATTGGTATGTACCAGTTCAATTTTAATGATGAAATCAACATGTTAACTAGGTGAAATATAACATTTGTCATGTCATTACAGGAAAAGAATTCTAAAACTTTTGAAATGATTGTCATGAAGTAAGAATGGTTTCAATAAAGAATACGGACAAAATATACACAAAAGTGTTATTTCCCAATATAAACTACAGTAAACTTTACCGGGACGCTCTCTGATTGGGATGATCAGGATAGCCCAGGGGAACTGATGAAATTGACAAATTTACTAAAACCCATGATATTCTTTCTATCCAAATAGAGAAATAGACTTAGTAACTATGAGTCTGCCTAGAAGAACATTTTTGAAATTTTGTATAATTTCTCCTTCAGGGGCCCTGCCCCTTGGGGAGGGGCAGGAATCCAAATTTTACAGTTTGTATCCATCTTTCTCCAAGGATGATTGTGACAAGGTATGAATAATTTCCTACTTTAAATGGACAAACTATACCAAAAGTGTTATTTCCCTATATAAAAAGTGTTATTTCCCTATATGAACTATAATAAATTTTACACCCTCCCCGAGGGGGGAACGGAGAGCCGAGGGTACTGAAATTTACAAATAAAACAAAGCCCTTGATTATCTTTCTATCCATGTAGAGAAATAGACTATAGTACCTGCGAGTCTGGAGAAGACAATTTTTGAAATTTAGGATAGTTTTCCCTTTGGGGCCCCGCCCTGGCCCATGGGGTAGGGGCAGGAATCCAAATTTTACAATTTGATTACATCTTTCTCCAAGGATGATTGTGTCAAAGTAGAAATAATTTCTTACTTAAAATGGACAAAATATACCCAAAAGTGTTATTTCCCAATATGAACTATAGTAAAATTCACCCCCTCCCCGAATGGGAACGGATAGCCCGGGGGTACTGCAATTTACAAATTAAACAAAGCCCCTGATGATCTTTCCATCCATGTAGAGAAATAGGCTGTAAAACCTCTGAGTCAGGAAAAGAAAATTTTAGAAATTTAGGGGCAGGAATCTCAATTTCACAAATATGAATCCTCATCAACTATAAGGATCATTTTGGCCAAGTTTGAAAAGATTCCATCCACTGGTTCTGGAGAAGAAGTCGAAAGTCTCAGGTGACCTAAAAACCCTATTCCCAGTGATATTTCAGATGAGGAACTTATAAATTCTACAGATAGAATATTGAAATAATCTGAGGAAAAGGCTACACCACCAAAGGAACAATGCGTTTTGTGAATCCTATTCCAGATGAGGAAAAGGACAACCTGTCTAAAACAAGATTTGCAAAATCATTATGGGCTGTCAACATTTTCAATAATTGGGCGTGTGCTGACAGGCGAGATATCAGGCATGTACACAGGGATTTGTTATCCATGCATGGACACAGAAACCTTAAATTATTCTCCGGGTGCATTTATTTTCAAAATCCGTACAGAAAATGGAGGTAACACTCTTTATGAAATCATTGTTGCCATTCAGCATTTCTTGAGTGAAAATGGAAAAGGGTCTATTTCCAAAATGGCCCTTCTCTGATTCAAATTTCCTGCTGATGGTACATTGCCAATGCCGTTGTGGTCACAAATCTATAAAGTATAAAGATTTAGGTCAATTGGTTTGTTTTTTATGGCTCCTCAAAGTCGTACCTTTCAGAAGCTGTCTAAGTGTTGATAAAATGTGCATATTATGTCAATATTACTTAAAATCTAATCAAATGATGGTCACCGTAAAGAATACATTCATGGCATGATTGTGACAAAAAAATCATGTTTCAATCGCGCCATTTGGCTGTTTTATGGAAGAAATAATCTCAAAAATGCCATTTTCGATGATAACATTTTAAACACAAAAACTGTGTTTTTTAGAAAATACACCCTTTTATGGGCGTTGGATGCAAACCAATTTTTATCCTATTTAACAGTACGTAATATGCTATTGATGACAGGAAAAATCATCAACATGTAAGTGGTGGAACATTTTCAGATCTTTGGTAGAATTAGCCTATGTTTGAAATGCCGATTTTCGACTTTCTTTAGATAAGTAACAAAAACACGAGAGTATTTGCTCGGGATGTTGAGAATATGTACACAGATATGAAAAAAAATGAGAGAAACACTTTTCATAAAATAAATCCAAGATGGCTACTTCACAAGTCCCCGTGGTTGAAGACATTGGCTGACAAATATACAGAACAACAAACAAAACGTGTTCCTTATGATTTTGGTTGGTTTTCGCATTTATGGGAGTGTCCATAGCTACGGGCGATTGTATAATACCTATATTTATAAGTTTGGTTAGTCACATGGTAACGGGGATCTTTCATATCGAGCCCCAAACATGCTTTCGACATGTGCACTCCGTTGCCGCATGGAAAACTATTTCAAGTTTTGTCGGAATTTCTTCACCTGTGGTTGTAATGGTCGAGGGTTTTCCAGCGCCCTGTAATACCCAAGGTAGTACAAGATACTGGAGATCGATGTGCGCACACATTCCTATCGTTCTCTCTCCAACTGAGCACTGGCAGTAGTAGTCCTTTATTGGGGTCTCATCATCGGGTGAAATGGTGAACCGTATCCAAACGTTATATTTCGTTTGGCTTTTGTGTCGAGAATGTATTTGACATCGGAGAAGGTCTGGGGAGTGCTGGTAAAGCCACACCTCATAGTCTCCATCATCACTTAAATGTTCGGCAATGTAACCAGGAGCCAGAGATATCTGATACGTTCCACATGTCTTGGTTCTTAAGTAATCGAGATGGAGACGGGGAAACAGTACGGAAGATGCATCAATCTTGACAAACTCAGACCTTGCCCGTCTAGATAGATCCGGATCTGTCTTGACTCTCTGAGCTAAACCATTCGGTGTTGTCAAACGGTCCTTCATACGTTCAGCCATTAGCCTATCTTTGGCATCTCTCTCTGGAGATCTCTGGTAGATCGGTCCTCTAATACCATTCAGACAGGCTGTAACGGTTCGAAGGAAAGCCTAGCTTGTCCATGACTTTTTTGTAATTGTAGCATCATTTTCGCTGCCAGTGAATGGTCCGACTGTGTCCAGAATGTAGCCATTTGGTAAGGCGATGCTCATGAATTTGAGATAGTTTCTTTCCTTCTGGCCACAGTAGGACATTCTCTGGAGCTTGTGGTTGGAGCTTTTCTGGATATAACATAGGTGCCATCTAATATGGCAGTGGCTTTACCTCCAAAAAATGCTTCTGAAAAGACAGTATTGTGCCCAAGCAACTGTTCTCTTGTCAGGTGATCCGTACCTAGAAATTGTGGGACTATCGATGAGTCTAATGCCTGTACTATGTAGTGGAAAGTTTTGGACACACTTGACTTGGAAATTCCAAAAGGAGAACACTGACTCCAGGAAATGTCGGTTTTCAGTTTTACCCAGAACAGTAATAGAGCATCGTGTGTAGTCTTGGTATATATACCAGATGAAAGATATGGGGAACAGTGCGAGTGGATTTTGAGGAACTGATCTTTGGACCAACCTGTCCAGGCCATGCATGCCGAGTCATCAAGAGAAGAAAAGCTTATTGCAAACGCAGACTGGTTCTGTGAAAGGACGTGCGACACCTCTAGGAGGTCATTAATGATTTTGGACGATTTTGATGGTAACTGAGATTCCAAGGAACCTCTACAATCAAGGACAACCTCTGTAGACGGATCTAAGTCGTTACCAATAAGGTGAATGGAGCAGACGTGGGATGAGGTGGGACACCACAGATTGTGTGAATAGATCAGGTGATGTCTTGCACATTTTGGTTAGACTGATGATTTGTTCCATTTATTGCAAAGGTAACAAGACAGAGACAGCATTTTTTGTGTGAAGCTGATCCATTCAAAATATCATGAAGGGTCAGCAAAGGCAGGATATGGGACGGGGAGTCGTCTTCTTCCTCTATTTCCTGATTCTGCTCGGGTTCAGGTTCAGGTTGATTTCTGTTCCGAAGATACTTCATGTAGCACTTCTGGCAAATAAGTGCTTGTTCCTTTGCTGACATCAATCCTTGTTGCACCAGCGTATCTAGGAGCCATTTATATTGTGGATTATTTACATTGCCTGCACTTCTGTTCTTATTGCCACTACGTTTCTTGAAGTATAGTTGACAGCCTTCTCCAACATATTTACCCTCCATCTTGAAACAATAAAGATTGGTTTATGAAGCATCGATAAAGTAACAAAATAGCAAGCCACCGATGATTGCTGTAAACAGCATATACTTAGTAGTTTGGTACAATTATGCGAAAATGTGTGATAAATAAAGAACAACTAATTACACAAAATAACAAGACAATATAATAAATCACATTCAATACCTCCAAGAAGCACAGAAGTGATTGATTACTTAGAACAAAATAAAGTATTTCATATGGATAATCTATCTATTCGATGTGGCGTGGTCGGCAGGCACAAAGAAAGTGAGACAAGTCAGGGTCCCAACCCTGACAGAGCAACAACGCTTTAATAAATGTACAAGGCCACACGATCAGAAAATTCAAAAGAGGACAACTTGAGATAGAACAGTATTCATGTATCAGGGTGTCCTTAGTGTAAATCTTTATATCGATACTGTTTATTTAGTCGTTAGATATCATAAAACTATCATGAAAATATCCGCTCTGATATTCAATATAAAATTTTGTATATAATATGCTATATAATAGGGGTTCAGACAGGGTTGTTACTCATTTCCCCTTTTCTTTCAATTTACAACCACATCAGGCGGCGATATGAGAACGTTCCACCACATGGAATTAGCTGATTTTTGGTACACATATGAAACAAGTAAATTTAAGCTCTATCCGATTTTCTGATGGAAATTTGCATCCAAAACTATATAACGGGAGAAAATTGCAATTTTATGGCATTTTTCTTCATAATTGTGTCTCTGCAAGTGCATTTTCATCCGAGAAAATGTTTGTTTTATGTTTTATGAATAAACACGTTGTTTTGGAAATATTTATCAAAAAAATTTATACTATGTTGCGAATTACAATTTCAAGATGACCTTCTTTTGTTTACGACCTTATGTCTTTGATGCTCAAAATGACAACTTTATAAAAATATGTTTTCACTGACATTATGAAATCTGGGTGTCGGAAAGGTGTAAAATATTCTTCGGAAAAGAAAAAAACTGTAGTTGAGCTAGATAAGAAATTATACGGGGGCAGGCTCCTATGGAGAATTAACATTACTGGAAACAGGCCCTTTGTAACACTATTAGATGATACAGAATTTTGAAGGAATGCGCTGCAAACATGTACCTTTCGGTATGAATTTTGCACTAAGGGGAGGACAGGAACATTTCAATCTGAGTCATGGTGAATATTCCCAACTGCGACTTGGATAGTTGACTATCCAACGGTTAACACTATTGCACAGTCAAATATCTAACTGACCACCATTGGATAGTGAAACTATACATCTATTGTACACAAAGGATGACATCACAGGAATTTTTTAAAGGTAAAGCAACCATGTTTGGGGGAGCAATAACAAGTTTTTGTCTCAAATGTAACTTTATTGCTATTTCACCTACATTCACAAAACCCACTATACCTGTAAAAATTTTTCAGAAATTAGAATGTTGCATTTACGTCTGTATGTCTTACCATACACAGAGTTATGTCCCTTGGTTAATTTCTGTTTTAAGATGGTTACCTGTTGTCCATAGCTGTCAATGTCTAGTATGATCTGCTGTCGGATCTTGTCATCATCCGTTAGACCCTGGGACCCTGCTCCCTTGTCTGTACCTCGTACTTTCTTTAATCTCTTCAGGGAGTCCTCCATCTTCTTCACAGACAGAAGCACGTCGGAAGTCACAGAGAAATACCTAAAACAGAACACTCATTAATGGTAGTCTGACCTAACCAGACCATGATGAAGGGCAAATAAGCCCAATAGAAAAAAGGTTTTCATCTAAGGAGATATGTGCAGCCTAAACATAGCTGTATTTTATTAAATTTTCTTTTCTTCACAAAACCAATTCTACATACCGGGATAGGTATATTTTAATTTAGTATAAGGGTGAGTTGTGACTTCATAAAGAGTGATATAAACAGATTAAAACAAGCGATCCCAGAGAGATCTTGGCAACCACCATAGACAATCTATATTTGATCTTTAGTCAAAGATGGCCACTTATCGACCACATTGTTTATCAGATCCCTCAAAAAATGGACTGTGCACAACTAGGCACAAAGGGAAACCTACACATGAAATTGGAGAATGATCCATCCAGTACTTCTTAAGAAATAGCGATAACAAACTATTACTCACAAATCTAAGATGGCCGCATGTCAGCTACTCTGTATATTGTTTATCGGATCTCTATGAAAATGGACTATGCAGAACTGGGAAGCAAAGGGAACCTACACATGAAACTTGAGAATGACCCATCCAGTAGTCTTCTAAAGAAACAGCGATAACAAACTATTACTCACATATCAAAGATGGCCGCCCGTCAGCCATATTGTTTATCAGATGAGATTTGTTCAAAAATGGACTATGCACAACTAGGCACCAAGGGAAACATACACATGAAATTTGAGAATGATCCATCTAGTGCTTCTCAAGAAATAGCGATAACAAACTATTACTTTCATAATCAAAGATGGCTACCTGTAGGCCATATTGTTTACCTGATCTGTTTGAAAATAAATTATGCACAACTATAGGCACCAAGGGGAACCTACACATGAAACTTGAGAATGATTCATCAAGTGCTTCTCAAGAAATAGCGATAACAAACTATTACTCACAAATCTTATATGTCGGCTATATTGTATAGTGGATCTGTTCGAAAATGGATTATGCACAACTAAGCACCAAGGGGAACCTACACATGAAATTTGAGAATGATCCATCGGTACTTCTCAAGAAGTAGCAGTAACAATTAAACTATTACTCGCATTTCAAAGATGGCCGCCTGTCGGCCATATTGTTTATTTGATCTGTTCGAAAATGGATTATGCACAACTAGGCACCAAAGGGAAGCTACACATGAAACTTGAGAATGATCCATCCAGTACCTCTCAAGAAATAGCGATAACAAACTATTACTCACAAATCAAAGACCAGGCCACCTGTCAACCATATTGATTATCGGATCTGTTTGAAAATAGATTATGCACAACCAGGCACCAAGGGGATCCTACACATGGAATTTCAGAATGATCCATCCAGTTCTTCTCAAGAAATAGCAATAACAAACTATGACTTGCATATCAAAAATGGCCACCAGTCAGCCATATTGTTTATCTGATCTGTTTGAAAATAGATTATGCACAACCAGGCACCAAGGGGATCCTACGCATGAAATTTCAGAATGATCCATCCAGTTCTTCTCAAGAAATAGGAATAACAAACTATTACTGACATATCAAAGATGGCCACCTGTCCAGGGTTCATATGGATTATGTGTAACCAAATTCAAGGCCTTTTCAAGGCTTTTTTAAGGCCTAAATTAAATTTTCAATGTCATTCGTACATGATAAGTCAGCCTGAGAGGAAACAAGAGAAAAAAAACAACTGCTTATAGATGTCCACTAAATAAAAAAATAACTTTACATTCTAATTTGTGTTATTTACCCTATACTAACACAATATCTCTCAATGTGTTCAAATTTACAGGTCTACCAATACCTAACTTGAGAGATTTAAAGGGGCATCCCGCGAAAGCCTAAATGCCTTTTCTTGAATATACATGGCGTCTGCACTACTAATTATACTTTCCTGTTATTCCCAAATTCAAAAGTCCACTCAAAATGTCTATAATGACCACTTGCAAAATCGCATTCCTCGGGAAAGCCCAGATAAAAATAGCGGGGATGACGCAACGTGACAGGTGTGCCGCAAGTTTCCTGCTCAGTTTGACGGAAGGGGCCAAACGGGAGGGGACGCGTAATGTATACGGCTGATGAAACAGAGACAAAGTCCGTGTATAAACTTATTGAATCACATTCACATTGAAATTAGACATCAATTGCACACATACCGATATTCAAATGAAGAATAATTGTCGGCATATCGGCACTATATATCGATCGACACCAGGAATTATCTATATTATATTTACCTGACCGAGACCGGTACACATGGGTACGGAATACGGCCATGGTACAAACCTTAATTTATGTAAAAGGTAATATTCACGAATCAACTTTTCAGATGATTTCATAAAATGTATGTAGCATGCATTGAAAAGTTCGAAAATAAAATGACATAAAATGTTTGCGATTTTTTTTTACAACTCAATGTCTTGAGGATTTTGTTTTCAGACTATATATACAAAGTACATTCATGTTCATTTAAAATCTATCCAACTTCCAGCGTCTTCACACGTTTACACGTATCACGGAATGCGAATATTTAAGTCCACACACTCATATAACGACACACTAAAAGCATGACTACATGTATATCAGATTTGGAACTGTTGAAACACTTATAACTACACGTTATGAATATGTTATGATATTTCCGCTTTCTTTTAACATCTTTTTTGTCGTCTTGTAAAGGGACGGTGACTTAAAAAAAAAACCTGCAGGAATGGAATATACATATAAGTATATGTTGTATAACTTTGGATTTTTTTTTTAAATTTTTTTTTCCAGTTATGTATATATTTTCGTATCAAAATCAATACCGGGGTCGCAACCCAATGATATTTAAACCTTCACTAATTTATAGATTAAGTATGAATATCACTTTTTTTTACGCGTGAAAACAAATTTTTATATTCCATTTGTCCAAATTGAAGCCGTATGTACCTCGGTCGCACGTCCCGTTTTACAACGTAATCAAACGACTTTTTTTCTGTTATGGTATATAAGTATTTGAAAATGTCTTTCTATCCAGCAATATGATTCAATCATACTGTTTTACTGGAACATAAGATTTTATAAAGAGAAACAGAAACAACTGAAACAGTTTCCCCTTGGGTAGCCTCAAAACCAAATCAAAGCTTTATTTGTGCATGTCACCGTTATACAGAAGAAATATGTAACATAGACACAATAGAGCAGGTATTTTCTCCTTAGAATATTTCCCATCTCTCAATATGATTCCGTAACGCAGTCTTGTGTCATATTTTGACCATTCGGCAACTTTTCGCTTAGTAGTTAGGCCTTATCGTAGTGTAACGGTAATAACATGTGGCCCCTTCCGTCAAACCGATCAGGGAACTTGCGGCACACCTGTCACGTTGCGTCATTCCCGCTATTTTTATCTGGGCTTTCCCGAGGAATGTGATTTTGCAAGTGGTCATAATAGACATTTTGAGTCCACTTTGAATATGGGAATAACAGACGCCATGTATATTCAAGAACAGACATTTAGGCTTTCGTGGGATGCCCCTTTAAACTAGGGGCAAAATAGGAACAAAGGAAAGATTTACATGGAAACTCTCATAAAGCACAAGAGAATAAAACCAGGTGTTCCGGAAGAGTAAAAAACTTGTAAGTATGAAACTTGAGAATGATCCATCCCGTACTTCTCAAGAAATTGCGATAATAAGAATTGTTTGAGGAATGACGGACAGATGGACAATGGACCACAGAATCAGGGTGATTTGAATAGTCTACCATCTGATTATGGCAGGCTAAAAATATGTAACTACATGTACTTAAATTGAATAACCAATTCAACATTATTGAAACTAAACAACATGTAATATGTTGGATTAAAAAACATTTGAGATTTTTCTGTCTAAAATAAGTAAATAGTAATTGTTTTATCATTCTGCAAATTTAAACAAGAGGCACATGGGCCTTAACAGTCACCTGAATTTTGATGTACTAATAGCAATAACTTCTGTTGTTGTTAATTACCTTATACTGTGTTTAACTTAAACCAAGTTTGAGATAGAAAACTAACAGGTAAAAAAGGGCCCTGCTTATACTTCTATATATCTCCCAAAATCATTGATCCTTGAGCTTTGAACCCAAATGCAACTCAGTGACTTTGATTTTTGTTTAATTGACTTCTCAAAAAAGAGAGTTACAGCCAGTTTCTTGAATTGTGAAAAGACCTATTGTTTTTGTTATGTTATTCTTCTATTTCTGCCAAAATTTTGTGGAAACAACTGTGCCAAAATGGTTAAAGTTATGCCAATGCAGTTTTAGGAAGTTGTAGAGTATCAGGTGAAAGGGTGACAGAAATATTTTCAAGTGGGTCCAAAATCCAAGATGGTCGCCATGACGCCATTTGCAAAAAACCTTAAAACAGCCATATCTCAAAAACCGTTGGTTGTTAAGACTTTCTGCTTTGATATTATTGTAGATATAAGCCATATCTAACTTTTTTGTCACACATTTAAGTACTTTGGAGTTCAAATAAGAAAGCTTGCCATAGAGTCAAAAATTCAAAAAATATTTTTAGTTTTTTAGTTTTTTCATTTAATTGTAAAAATTCTTTTTCATGACAATAGACAATGTTATCGCGATGAAAGAGATGTTCTCTAGCCCCTATAGTAAAGGTTGTACACCATATTGAATATCCCCCCTATATATTCTATAGATCTTGCGGTCAAGTTATCCTGAGGTAGTCCTAACTTAAGGGTGTTAATATGAAGTTGGTCTGAAATGCAATATGACCGCCATGACGTCTTACCTTAAAATGTATAAATGGCCATAACTCAAAAACTGTTAAACATAGTTTTTTCAAAGGTATATTATTATAGAATACATCTTGGGGAAAACGTTTTGCTTCTACAAGTTAATACAAAATATGTATAGTAAAAAAGCTCGCCAGAGGTCAAAGGTTAATCTATTTTTTGAATTTTTTTATTTTTCCATATTTTTGAAAAATTCTCTTTCAGATCAAAGCAGCATGTCATTCTGATGAATTTGATGTTTTCAGTTGTTCTGTAATACGTTAGGTTTCTGGTGTATGCCATTTTTAATTTGCCTCTATATATTCTATATTAACAATCATTTTACATTTAAACTTCTTCTCCAATTCAACAAGTGGGATTCAGCTCGTAAATGACTGGTATTCTTGGTAGGTCCGAAATCCAATATGGCCACCAAGACGTTATATCTTAAAATGTATTAATGGTTATAAATCAGAAACTGTTAAATTCACAGACTATTGAAAGCTATATTATTAAAGAATAAATCTGGGGAAATATTTTTTCTTCTACAAGTTACTACAAAATATGTCTAGTAAAAAAGATCACCAGAGGTCAAAGTTAATCTATTTTTAGAATTTTTTCATTTTTCATTATTTTGAAAAATCAGCATGTCATTCCGATGATACTGATACCTTTGGTTTTAAAGTAGCACTTCCCGTTAAGGAAATACGCCATCTTGAAAAAAATCCCTATATATTCTATTTTGGCCGACATTTTGATAATGTTTCATAATACTTATTCTACACGTAAACCTAAAGCACCCATTTTGTTAACGTGATATGGAACTGTTATCTTCAGGTGTCCCCTGTTGTCTGGTGAAAATTTTCAGTTCATCAAATTAACAAACCGCCATTTCCGGTTTTTGCTCTAAATGCCATATCTCATTAACGGCTGAATGTAATGAGTTAATGTTTGGATATGTTATTCAAAACAACAAATAAATAAGATTTGTCGAAAACATTTTTCTCTAAAATGTCAACTTCCGGTTGTTCGTTGGGGTCAAAGTTGAAAACCACTGTTTTGGGTAGCAAACTTACAAAACTTCTCAAGTTCTGCAAGACCTAGAACCTTGATATCACAAAATATAAAAAGTCAAGGTCATGGATTATCAGGTTTGAAAATATGAATGACCTTTACCCGCTTTCAAGGTCACAGGGGTCATTAATTTTAAAGTTTTAACTGATAATTTCTTCATTTTAAGAAGACATATAAAGTGATGTTATTTCATCAGCATCATGCTGTGACCATTTCCCATTAATTATAATGAGGAAAAGTTGTCTGAAAAATCAACTCCCGGTTTTGGGTAGGGATCAAAGTTGAAAAGTGTTACGTTTGGTTACAAACTTTGAAAAAGATGGTACATATAATGGCATTTTCATAGTATATGCATCAAAACACACCAAAATGTCTTTTCAATTGCCTATACATATCAACAGAATTACATTTTGTTTTGCTTAGTATTCTAGACAACAATCATTCTCCCGACGTGGACAGGTGGCGGAGGCCCAAAAGTAGGGGGTGGGCTTATTACCAGACATCCCCCCCAGTGCATAGGGGAGGTCAGAAGTTGGGAGGGGGGGGGGGGCTTATTACCGAACATGGGTTTATTGCCGGAGAAATACGGTTAGGTTATTGCCAATCAAAGGTGGTGAGGAAGTAATTTGTAAATTATGTTAGAGTTACTTCCCTTTTACCAAAGGACTAAATCGGCCATAAAAAAAAGCCTGTCAAATTGTTAGCCAACAATTTTCTAGGTTTAGTTCTGATTCACAATGTCATAACAAAATGTTCATTAGTAAAGAGCTATACAATCTAACATTGACCTTTGATCTGATGACCTTGATATGTTGGTCAACTCCTTGTTTAATTCCAACCAACTAGGTAAAATGTTTATCTGTATTCAGTGAAAATATTTAAAATTTGATCTTGACCTTTGACATTGGCTTTTTTTTGTCAGCTAACTCCTTGTTTATTTCCAACTAACTTTGCTTCATAATATCATAACAAAATGTTCATCAGTAAAAAAATATATAATTTGACCTTGACATTTGACCTGGTGACCTTGACATCCAATAAGTTGACTCTTTGTTTAATTCCAACTAACTTTGCTTCACAATGTCATAACAAAATGTTCATCAGTATAAGAGGCTCACGGTCCCAGCTGGGTCTAAAGTAGAAGATTATTGAAAATTGACCCTTTAGAGTCCCTCCACACAGCCCCAGGTCCAGGGGTAGGACAGTCAAAATTATTCCAATATCAAACTGTCATCTCAAGGTTGTTATTCCAATCAAGTTTGAATTATTTCCAACTGGAAATGAATAAAATATCCAAAATTGTCATTCTCCTATATAAACTATAGTAAACTTCACTCCCTCTCAAGGGGAAAACCAGAAGTCTGGGGGACCTGAAACTCACAATTTTTATAAAGCACCTAAAAACCTTTCCATTGGTGAAAAGTATTTGATTCCAGAATATCTCGACCTGGAGAAGAAGATTGTTGAAATTTATTGCTGACCCCTTTTGAGCCCCTCTGGAGGGATATGGCTGGCAATACATTTCCCTGCAATACTCCAATTAGCTTTGAAACTTGAATGGTTGAAAAAAAATAATAGGGGGTTACTTTTTATGCAGGGGGCAGGGGGGGGGGGAGTACTTTTTATGCAGGTATAAAAACTATCCAGATACTTTTTGGTAGGTGGGTTCTTTTTATACATCACACCGTGGTTGGGTTAGAGTCAAAATTCTTCCAAAGTCATACCAATATCTCCTGGTTATAATTCCAACTAAGTTTGAACTATTTCCAGTGGAAAATAAACAAAATATACCCAAAAGGGTTATTTTCCTATATAAACTATATTTAACTTCACGCCCTTCCCAGGGGGAATGTGAAGTCCGAGGGGCATGAAATTTACAGTTTTGATAAAGCACCTAAAGACCTTTCCATTAATGATGAGTATTTGATTCTGACATATCCGGGTCTGGAGAAGAAGATTTTTTAAGTTTTTACTCTTTTGGCCTCTTTTTGGCCCCTAGACGATTAGGACCATATAATTAACAATTTTGGTGCATCTTTTGCCAAAATTCATTCAAATTGATTCAGGGGTTTTTTGAGAAGAAATTGAAAATGTAAATTGTTTTTACTGGCGACGGGTGACAGGTGACGGACGATGCACGACGACAGACAAAAGACGCTTAGAATAGTTCACTTGAGACTTTGTCTCAGGTGACCTGAACATCAACATTTAATTACATCCACAATGAATTCTTATTGCAAAGATCCATCATCATTGTTATTGTGCAGCATGTAACAAAGGGTAAGAGTGAATTTTGCAGCAAACATTAATTTCATTGTCTCAAGCAGACAAGAAATTCTACACTTTAACAAAATTGTGACCAAATACATACTGATCTGCCAGGCGTGTGAATATATCTTGAAATATATCTTGTTTCTGTTTTTCTCCGAGAACATGGCCATGCTCCTGTACAAACATACTGACAGGCTTGAAGGCACTCCCTATGTAAGTGGACGGTTTGACAGGTACCTAGGGAGCAGAGAGATACACAAACATCGATCACTTTATCATCTCAATCTACAACAAAACCTTACCATACAACAAGAGTGAAAGCGTTAACAATTAGGACAGTTTTGCTGATGTCGCTTGTATTAAATCTTTGCAAATATATCCACACATGAACATATTTAACACCATTCAAACTTTGTTATTTATTTATTTTGAGAGTTTTAAGTCCTCACATGGCCTAACGACCTTCGGTGGACAAGAAATGATAGGAAAGAGAGTAGAAGGGATAAAGTATGTAGGAGGAAAGGCAAGGGGAACTCTGCAATGTATACTAGTTTTAAAGGTACCCGGTACAAAATAGCATGACTATCGCAAACAGTTTTGAAGCCGACTAAGCACAAAACATTACACTCTTGAAAATAATTTTACATTATAAAAAATGCAGGATCTGTATTTGTCAAAATAAATCAGCAAGATTGGTCTTGGAACATATCCTACCCAGATGTCTAGGAACATATCCTACCCAGATGTCTAGGAACATATCCTACCCAGATGTCTAGGAACATATTCTACCCAGATGTCTAGGAACATATCCTACCCAGATGTCTAGGAACATATCCTACCCAGATGTCTAGGAACATATCCTACCCAGATGTCTAGGAACATATCCTACCCAGATGTCTAAGAACATATCCTACCCAGATGTCTAGGAACATATATCCTACCCAGATGTCTAAGAACATATCCTACCCAGATGTCTAAGAACATATCCTACCCAGATGTCTAAGAACATATCCTACCCAGATGTCTAAGAACATATCCTACCCAGATGTCTAGGAACATATTCTACCCAGATGTCTAGGAACATATCCTACCCAGATGTCTAGGAACATATCCTACCCAGATGTCTAAGAACATATCCTACCCAGATGTCTAGGAACATATCCTACCCAGATGTCTAGGAACATATCCTACCCAGATGTCTAGGAACATATCCTACCCAGATGTACATGATGTACAGAACAAGAGGCCCATGGGCCTGAACAGTCATCTGACAATCTATATAATTTTTTGTTGGTAGCTGTTTAAAAGATATTACCATATTTGACCCCTTACCTTTGGTAGCTGTTTAAAAATATTACCATATTTGACCTGTTACCTTAGAGTGTTAATGAACAAACTTGTTAAACTTTGTAGCACTCTATCCCAGGTACCTACAGGCCAAATATCCTGGGCCTTTTGGTTATTGAGAAGAAGATTGTTAAAGGAATAGTTTACGGACGTTGCAAGGCGGACCTAATAAAATGGCCTACCCAGATGTACATGATATACAGAACTAGAAATGTCTGTGAGACATAAATGCCCCCTTCCCCATATCAAATAAGTTCTTAAGGCTTATTATGTATGCTGAGTCATTATGTATGCATATCAGTAGTTATTTAAATAAGCTTGTTACATTACCATGGGAAGGGACGGAATGCCACGGGACGCGACGGGACTGACATAGGTAACACTATATGAAATCCCCATTTCATGGCATTTATCATTTAATAATAAAATGAAACTGTGGTTGATTATGTGAAACTTTATACCCTTATAATTAATTTGATAATGAGATTAGATAATATTAATAAAGAAGTGTGCTTTGCAGGACAGACAGTAGTATGGTGTACTTGTCAACTGATGTGTACAGAGTTACCTCCACTGCCTGTCAGCCCTACCTCTTTAGGAGGGAGACTCCCTCATTTTTACCAAAATTTACCAATCGCCCTCGACATCTCCCTCAGCATGCCCTATTACGTACAACTGTACATGATTCACGCATCAAAACTAGTATGCACGTACAGATTTTTGATAACAGGGGTACATTGCATGCACGTAAAAACGGGTATAAAAACTCAAATTATGAACAGTCGGCACAAGAAAGTACGATAAGAAACAATACACCACATTATAAAATATTTCCGATCATTCTCGCGATGTTCTTTCAGTCACGGTTGCTTCCGGCGAAGCCTGCAATTCGATTGGCTGATATATATATTGCGACCCACATATCAAGGTTATTTCCTAACCTGAATAATGTTTTGCTACAGTCCATTTAGGTCGCAATCATATGCTACGACCGAGTAGCGTGATACCGTTTCCGTTTACACGGAACTCCTCGGATGTCATCATGCTACATTTGACATTATTTGAAGCGAGCAAGCACATCCGAGGTATTCCGTTCTTGAAAGACGATAATGTTTACTTGGAATTTTATTTGTTATAACTTAATTCAAAATTAATAATATATAATAATAAATATTATATTGAGTTAGTATAATTTTCAATCAAAAGATAATTAAGGGGAGTAGTCAGTACTTTATACTAAATAAGCTAAATGAGTCATGGCACATTTGTAGTGTTTAATTTTCTATCAATATATGCATTTTGCCTGTACCCCTTGATTTTAGATTGTACCCCTGAAATTTTCTGTAGAGGGGTACACTTTACCCCTAATAAAAAAAAGTAATGGGGCATGCTGCTCCCTCATTTAAGTCCAAACCCAAAATAACTCAAAATCTACATCTTGTGGTCAAATGAGATCGTAGTTACTGCAGGATATGTGTAATGACCATAATAGGTGTGTGTGTGTCTGGATCAAATAAATACTTTGTGAAGTTATTTTGATACATAATAAGGGAAAGACAAATTGAGCAATGCAGTTTCAGTCGCATTTACACGCACTTTCTCCCTCATTGGAAAGAGGGAGATCTCCCTCATTGGAGGTTTCAGAGGTTGACACCTATGTACTTCCTGTATATTATTTTGTAATTAGACCCAACACTTACCTCCCTGTTTGTGCGACGATACAGACGAGGGACATCGTTCACCTGTTTAAGATGTATGAAGCTTTGACAACTGATTTCCTCCACGATAAACTCACGGTACCTTGGTAGCTTGCTCCGCAGGCTGTCGCTGCACTCCTGGATACTGTCTGTATACCAACCATATAGTACATGTAAATCCAGTACAAGTTGTTGATCACAGGTAATTTACTTCAATACAGGTATAGGTCAAAGGGCAACATACTTTGTCTGCAGTAAAAGTCATAGGTCAACAGACTGTAAACTACAATACAGTTTAAAAGGACAGGTCATATACATCAGTAAAAGTCATAGGTCAATATGTCATATACCTGGATACAGGTCATAGGTCATATACATCAGTAAAAGTCTGAGGTCAATATGTCATATACCTGGATACAGGTCATAGGTCATATACATCAGTAAAAGTCTGAGGTCAATATGTCATATACCTGGATACAGGTCATAGGTCATATACATCAGTAAAAGTCATAGGTCAATATGTCATATACCTGGATACAGGTCATAGGTCATATACATCAGTAAAAGTCTGAGGTCAATATGTCATATACCTGGATACAGGTCATAGGTCATATACATCAGTAAAAGTCTGAGGTCAATATGTCATATACCTGGATACAGGTCATAGGTCATATACATCAGTAAAAGTCTGAGGTCAATATGTCATATACCCCACAAGCTATAAAGATGCAATGATTCATTAAACAAATTATAGAGTGATCACTTTGAAGGGCCGTAACTCTGTAATAAATCATTCAAATGTTACCAAATCAGAACTTGACTTCGATATCCCCCTGATGTATCTGTATACCAAATTTCAGTTAGATATGTACATTCGTTGCAGAGATTATGCTCAGAAACTTCAAAAAGGTGACAGACAGACAGACAGATTGGATCGACAAACAGACAGACGGAGGGTAAACTAATAGTCCCCTCCAGCTTCGTCGGTAGGGCACTAATATGCTGTATATCTTGATACAGGTCATAGGTCAATAGTTTCAATATTTTTGTTCAGGTCAAAGAGTCATACTTGCACCTTTCAATACAGTTGATTGATGAACAGGAACCTGTTTTTAAGGTCCTTCTTTGTCTTTTTTTTTTGACATACGTATTTGATTAGTTTTTGATAACTTCAAGTTTGATTCATAATAAGTTAGAGCTTATAAGTTTGTGAACAACATTGGGAAGCACACTTACCCTTTAAATAATCAGTGTTCTCAAAACCTGCAGCAGTTATCTTTGGTTTTATTGCTTCGTCAAACAAACTAGAAATCTGTGGATTGAAATCAAAGAAATCATTGACTGAATGTACATACAATGTATAGCAATATATTGTATTGATTGTCATATTTTTGACATTTATTTGTGTGTAACATACATAGGCTTTCCTACATAATGAATGATGCACACTATTTTTCACTTTTCATTGGTGTTTAACAAATTACATTGTCTTTCCATCAATATTACTGAATGGAGTGTGCTAGAACACCATGTTGAATATGCAGGTAAGTCAATGTATGTTACACACCAATGAACATAAACGAAAGGCCCATAGCCCTAACGGTCATCTGATAATCTATATATTTTTTTGTTTGTAATTGTGAAGTTGTTTAAAGATATAACCTAATTTGACTCCTGTTACCCTGTAAGAGGTCAATGAACAAATTTAGTATTCCTTTATCCTAGCAAACTACTTGCAAATAGCAATATCCTGGGATTTTTGTTACTGAGGAGAAGTGTTTGAAACATTTTAAGACATTTCAGCCAAATATCAGTTCCCTGGGCCTTTTGGTTATTGAGATGAAGTTGCTTCAAGATTTCAACATATTTGATTATTGAGATGAAGTTGCTTCAAGATTTCAACATATTTGACCCCTGTGACCTTGAAAGTAGGTCATTCATTTGAACAAACTTGGTAGCCCTTCATGCATCCAAGCATGTTATATGCAAAACATCAGTTTTCTGGGTCTTTCAGGTATTGAGAAGAAGTTGCTTGAAGATTTTAAGACATCTGACCATGTGACCTTGAAAGTGGGTCAAGGTCATTAATTTGAACAAACTTGGTAGCCCTTCATCCAAATATGCTATATGCATAAGATCCGCACCCTTCGTCTTTTAGTAACTGAAAAGAAGTTGTTTTAAAGATTTTTAACACATTTGACCCCTGTGGTGACATTGAAAGTTGGTCAAGGTCATTCATTTGAACAAACTTAGTAGCTCTCCATCCAAGCATGCTACATTCATAATATCAGCACCCTAGGCCTTTCATTTATTGAGAAGAAGTCTTTTGAAGGAAAAGTTTGCGCACGGTGCACAACAGCTATAGGTCATCCTGACCTTTCGGATCAGATGACCTTAAACAAGAGATCCCAGAGGGATCTTGGCACCCACCATCAATGATTTTTCATTTGTTCTTAGAAAGATGGATCTTTTCCCTCCTTATTTTAGCATATTTGACTCCTGTGACCATGAAAGAAGGTCAAGGTCATTGGTATGAGAAAACTTTGTAGCACTCTATGCCAGGTACCTACTGGCCAAATATCAGCATCCTGGGCCTTTTGGTTATTATGGGCGGACTGATCGAACGATCCCCATAATCGTCATACGAATATGAAACATTCAGAGAAAGTGTTTTTCTCCTGCCCACACAACTCCAACAACCCAGGTGGAGTTTAAAATGGTCTGGGGTGGGTGTTGCAGTATCTGTGCTGTAGCATTCAAGTGAGGTGCCACTCTTAAAGATGCAGTTGGAAACACGGTCCCATTACAAACAGATCATAATTCATCTCCAGCACACACACATATATACATACACATAAGGCAGCTCCTGCGAACTCCTCAGAATTGCATATGATATAACTGTATGTGTTAATTGTATTGATTGTATGAGAATTGTATTGTACTGTAAAGCGCTTTAGAGTGGCTTATGTTGGCTAGATAGGACGTTCGTTCTGAACAGCCAGAACGTTCCACGAAATGGAACATGCTATAAGTCTAAGTCAGTGGCTCAACCACATCTTATTCACCTTCTTAATGGTGATTTGTTGTCCTTCACTCTAGAATGTGATACTGATTAAATAACAAGGCTGCCCCAAGTCTAGTAATGACCCTACTGATAATTGTAAGGGCAGTGTATGCTGGGGGGGGGGGGGGGTCTGTAATTAGTGGGGGAGGGGGATTGGAGAAAAGTCAACTGTCAACACACAGCCACGGCACAGCAGGTGTCCGGCACAGGTGCTCACTGAATCACTGAAGTTTCCATCGTTGGAAGCCAGTTCAGGCTTATAGAGATTGGTCATGGTGGTACACACTAACTTGTTTTTTCTTTCCGGTTGCGCACGATAAATTAGTTTACTTCCTATACTGATATAACACTTATAATAAAAAACTTTAGTCACTGGTTCAGCCACAGGTTAAAAACATAAGCGTAAAAAGCAACTTAAGTGTCTCGATAGTCATGGTTGACTAATTATTATTGGGTAAAACAACATGTATTTGCCAGCTGAGTAACTATTTACACTGCATAAAATTTATCTGTTACAAGAAAGAAGCTGTGCATTTTCTGGGATGGTTTCTCCAGAACTTGTTCAATCGTTCTTTAAAACAGTTTAGGGTTGGTGCTGATACTGCCTCTTTAGATAGAGGAGTTCCATGGGTCTGTCACACCATTGCCAAAGAAGTTTCCTGTTGATTGTTCCCTGTATGGTTTTTTGAAGAGTTTTTTGGAGGGCCCCCCTGTTATTCTGTAGTGATGTTGTTGTTACAGGTTTTCATTGTCTAGTACATCAATAATATTGATGATTTTGTACACCTGGATCATATCAGCCCTTTCCCTTTTGTACTCGGACGCTCAGAGTAGGTCTGGTGAGACAGTGTTGGTACTTTATTTGTTGCCCTCCTTTGGACACATTCTATTGTTATCTTGATGTAGAGAGGAGACCAGACAGCAGATACATATTCTAAATGTTGGTGAATAAGGACTTTGTACAAAATGACAAACAGTGGTGAGCTAAGGTAGGTGAAACTGCGGAATATTATTCCTGTAATTTGGTTAGCTTTGTTTGCTGTTTTATGAATATGTGTCGAGAAGTTCCAATTTGTCGTCATGTAGACTCATAGGTCCTTTTCGAATTTTACTTTTGATAAGTGGGTAGTGGTTCCTTGTGATGTTATTGAGTATTCAAACAGTTTTTCATAGGGCACTATTTCCGAAAGGTTGCATTTGTCCACATTCAATTTCATCAGCCATGTTTCAGTCCACTGACACATTGCATTGATGTTGTTTTGCAGCTCTTCACACTCCGTCACGAGGAGAATAACTAATAGAGTCATCGGCAAACAGCTTTTTTGTACAAGTTAGCATTGATGGCAAGTCGTTTATGTAAATCAGGAATAGAGCTGGCCTGAGTACACTCCCCTGTGGGATGCCGCTAAGGACTGGTAGGGTTGCTAATGTTGTGACTGTTCAGTTAGAAATGCAGTTATCCATCCTAAAACATTACCCTTTAACCCGTATTTTTCCAACTTGTAAATCAGAAGCCTATGACAGATCTTGTCGAATGCTTTACTAAAGTCCATATACCGTAAAACCTCGTTATATTGCCACCTTCTGTTCTCAGCGATTTTGGCGATATAACGAGTTTGGCGGTATATCGGGTTCGACATTCAAACACGAGTTTGCCGTCCAAACCTTATAACAAGTGTTTCAATAACAAGTGTAAACTTTAAAGATCAAAATTAACTTCAGAAGCCCCCTCCCCACTTTGGCAAAGGTTCTTGGAACAGGGTGGGAGCCTGTGAATAAGCCCCCACCCTAAATTTTGTCTTTCTCTCAATAAAAAGCATGTTAATTTCTTTTTAATTTTGTGTCTGAATATCCAAGATGGCGAACTTTTGTGAACAGGGGTGTATTCGTGAATAAGACCCCTCCCAACTTTTGATCAATATTTTTTCTCAGGGGGTGGGGGCTTATTCCCGGTCAAATACGGTATTGCATCGAATTGTACATACAAGTACATTTATCCCTTATCGTGCTATCGCGGCATATTCCGCGATGCAGACCTACCGCTCTGACTGCTTATCGCGGCATATAGGCCTACTGTCCGAAAACAAATACCAGAATGTCCCCGTTTTGCTGTGAGTCTAATACAGAAATGATGACATCTTCCCAACATGTAATTCTGTGTAATTGCAAAATGCCGGAAATCGAGTCGGCCTTTGATGATGATGAGGAGAGGGATGTTTTTTTTTCCGCGAATTTGAATGGTTTCATGATATTGTTTTCATCACAATTTCCGAAACTTACCAGTAGGAAGACAAGAAAGGAATAGCCATGGTTCATTGATTCCATGTGTGTACACGCGGTCACCTGTCAGTCTGCAGTCAGTCACGTAACAATAACATTTCAACGCGTCCTTCTGACCTCAATTTGGCGATATTAACGAGGTCATGATAGTGTTATTTTAACCATTTGTTCTGGAAATATTATGGCGGATGGTGATAGGCGAGTTTGGCGGTAAAACGGGTGCATTAACATGGATGGAAATCCGTTCTGAATAAATTCATGGCGATAAGCGGGTTTGGCAGTATAACGGGTGGCGATATAACAGGGTTTTACTGTAGATGACATCCAGGTTATGACTATCGTTCAGTATTTTGTTCCATATTTCGAGGGTTTCCTGGAGCTGTGTTGTACAGGATTTTCCACTACGGAACCCGTGTTGGTCTTCAGAGAATAGTTTATTTTCCTACATATGGTTCATGACTTCATTTCTGATAATTTTCTGCATTATTTTACATGGAACTGATGTAAGTCAGTTCTGTCACATGTTGGTATCAGAAATTGTCCCATATTCTACATAGAAATTTGTTTGATGGATGTTCATTACTTGTCGCTGTGGCATAGCTGGACCATCAGTTTCTTTGAAATTAGTCTCTGACAATAAGTTTGTGTGAGGAGTGGTGGTTTTCATTGAGTCGAAGGAGTCCGTTGATTTTGCTGTTGTTTTCACTTGTACTTCTGGGTGTAGATTGTCCGAAAATATTTTCAGTTTTCTGTGGAAATCCATGGAAATCCATGGAATGCCAGAGAAATTGATCAGAATCCATGGATTTCCACGGATTTCCATGGACATCTTTTATATGTCCAAAATAATCCATTGATTTTTGTCCACACTTCTGACAATGTCCGCGGATTTTGTCCGTAGGTGTGGCTTTTTCTTCGGATATTGTCCACACTTACCGGTATAGAAATTGTCGGACGAAATGCATTCTTGTCCACACTTTCGAACAATGTTTTCCACAGCTGTGTTTTTTTTTTCCACGCTTTATAGAAAATGTCCGCACATTTCTTTTGCAATTTTATGACAGTGTTCAATTTGTACTTAGAAATTTTATAACAAACCATGAAAAATGACAAAGTCAAAAATTTTGAAAATTTTGAAAAAAATTTCATGGTTTTACTAACCAAATACTTGCTATATCAAATAATGACTGAATATGTCATCCAAAAAATGCATTCCAATATGATTTTTACAATGATTTCATCATACTAAAGATACAATGAAGAAATATTTCTGGCATTTTAATCATTTAACTAGTTGGGAAAATCTTCAAATGAAGTATATACACTGTACATCCATTGAAGGATAAGACAGATGGTACTAAAGATAGTTGAAAACAAGTGCTAATTGTAATGGGGTACCATTACAGATGTCCCTCAAACTACCCCTTTGGTCGGAACTGATAAGCCCAATGAACTCACAATGGAAATATAGCTGACACCCCATATAGGAAATAGCGGCCATGTTGACGAATCACGAAACGGAGGTTACGACAATGTCCGTGGTGTCCTACTACAGTTATTTATAAAATTTCATTGAAATCGGACAATATATAAATTTCGACCAATCAGAAGCCAGGAAATAGCGGCCATGTTGACAAATCACGAAACGGAGGTTACGACAATGTTGTTGGTGTAATACTACACATATATATTAAATTTCATTGAAATCGGACAATATATAAATTTCGACCAATCAGAAGCCAGAAAATAGCGGCCATGTTGACGAATCATGAAACGTATGTGACGACAATGTTGTTGGTGTAATACTACACATATATTAAATTTCATTGAAATCGGACAATATATAAATTTCGACCAATCAGAGGCCTCCATTTTCGTTTCGGTGGCAACCAAACTTTACGAAAATGTTACCATGTTATTCAGCATCCCTTAAAACACCCATGTACCAATTTTTACTGAAATCGGAGACTGAATTTTGAAAACCGGAAATTAGCTCTGGCGGCCATCTTGGACTTCCGGTCACGAAAAAACAACCCGTTTTCACACACCCCGCCCCTAATGAGTATGTGTGTGAAGTTTCGTGAAGATCCGTCCAGTAGTTTTTGAGAAAACGGTCGGAAACCTCCGCGGCGGAAGAAAGTGAAGAAACAAGAATAATAATAACTAGAATTGCAATTGCGAGCAATAGCGGAAGTCACCCCTCCCCGCAAGCCAATCCCCCACAATCCCTTGTGAAACATGATAGTTGATTCCGTAATGCCATAATGACCATACATAGTGAATTTGAGCGGAATCGGACAATATCTAAATTTTGACCAATCAGAGGCCATAAAATGGCGGCCATTTTGTCTGATGTCAAAACCGAAGTTACCGTTGTGTTCGGTGTGTCCTGTTACCCGTTCATACCAATTTTGAGCAAAATCGGACGATACCTGAAATCCAACCAATCAGAGACACGGCCTTGGCGGCCATTTTGAAAAAATAATTCAGTTTTGACTTCGCTAAATTAACGGCCATCATACAATCATCATATAACACAAGTTTAATCGTAATCAGCCAAACAGAAAAAAAGTTATAGCGTCACAAATATTCGTAATTTTTTTTTAAAAAGAGGCTGTGGCGGCCATCTTGGATGCGCAATCGACCCAAAAAAAGTGTTATGCACATCTACACGTACCCACCAATAATCCGTCAAAGTTTCATTGGAGCGTGATTTGTCGTTTACGAGATATGCCCCGGACAAGAATGAGTGTAGGAATAATAAGAATAATAATAATAATAATAAGAATAACAAAGAAACGGAACAATAACAATAAGTCACCCCACTTCGTTGGGGGTGACTTAATAACAAAGAAACGGAACAATAACAATAAGTCACCCCACTTCGTTGGGGGTGACTTAATAACAAAGAAACGGAACAATAACAATAAGTCACCCCACTTCGTTAGGGGTGACTTAATAATAATAATAATAATAAGAAACTGAGCAAAAACAATATGTCCCCCCACTTCGTTTGGGGGACATAATAATCCACTTGCCCGAAAAAAATCTGCTAGTAAGACAATACAAAAATTTATCTACATAACAGAAATAAAATTAAGCTGGCATCTATCTCATATATTACAGAAGTAGATATATGCTTTCCTTACACATAATTAAATCAAATATAACTTGATAACCAACAATGAATACCCTAAAAGTTATCTAAAATTGGTAACAACAATCCTCTTCCTGAAAAATTAGTCCAGATTTCGGTTTCACTTTTATAAAACATCATAAACAACCCCATGGTTGACTTGCCGACTTTTGCTGAGATTACCTCCATTTCTGTACCCCACATGCTTAAATCAAATAAAAGATAATGATTTGGAACAAAGAAGGCCATTTTGATGGTTAATATACAGTAGACTTTCAATTTTATCTCAGCAGTGAATGGTCCTTACAATCACACCAACTACACGTGAAAGAAACGGTGATGTCTTGCATAATCATTAGTTTGGTAGTCCCGGGCGTAGGGATAGTGAATTTTTACACCCCTGAATTATTCTATAGAATATTTGAACACATTAATCATAAAAGTGAATTAAGACATTGTGCTCGTTGTCTCAACAGACGTGACTTACACGAAACCGAAAGTACAGAAATGAAAACTTCCGCGATCAGTGAAATGTTTCTTTTGGAATTCACATTAAGACACATTACCTTCAGTGGCGAAATGTATCCCGACTATAACAATCATTCTTATAAAAACAAATTTGCAAAACAAGACCAGGAATACAAAACAAGACCTGGATTATTATCTGTTCAATCCTTTGAAAAAACTATAGCTTCCTCAGAGTCGTTTCGATGTTTGAAACCAAGGGCGCAAAATGCTCGATCAGCGCCACCTGGTTCTTTCGGGATATCACGCATTTCGTTTGAATGGGGACCGGAAATTTTTGTAGAAACGATTGTGATGGTGCTTTCAGGCGAGCCTTACAAGCTAACGGCCTTCATAAACATGTGCAGGTATGCCAGGACTTCTACCCATAAATGTTACATTTTAGACGAACATATCCATGTGTACATAGACCCTCGTGATCGGAGTCGTGTCTGAATATGAGATGGAACTTCAATGACTTTACAAGGACATATTTATAATCGTCATCTCCTTTGTAGTTTGCCTTGGTATGTAAACTCAGAGTAGACTTTTGTCACGGTATCATCGCATTATTTTGGACAGTTTATTTATATTCAATCTATTTCCGTGAAAATGCATATGATTTCCGCTGGTTTTTATAATTATTTCAAGTGCAATTCATGCGAGAAAAAGCATTGAATTTATTTCTTGTTCAGTCCACAAATTACAATGTATGGAAATTGGTGTATTCAATTTAATTTTTACATTGTATTTAAACAAAAGTTCTTGATTGTTTCCAGTAATTGTTAGGCTAAAGTTTCTTTTTTTTAATTCACATTTAATGCTGATGCAACTAACTCTGATCGGTTTTGATTGAAAATAAGGTTTTCTGAGCATATCAGTGGATCACTTAGGTAAATTATTCAAGAGATTTAAGAAGATCTACAGCAAATGGAGATGTTTGATATTGAAACAAAAAATAGAATGTCAGCATCTATGTAATATTGTTGATTAAATCTTTTGTCATACATACAGAGGCTGTCATGAACAAACAACATTGAGTATCAGATCTTGATGAGCAGACAAAGAGCAGAAAATGATTGGAGGATGACAATGAAGAAGTTAAACTTGACCCTGAAATGTGTAGATATATGTATCTGAAATCTTGTAAATAGACTTTCAGGATTTTCCTTTAGAAATGAGTATTACTCCTAGACCTAAAGTGAGACTAACTGAGAGCATTTCTTCATGGAGATGTTTAACTTTATATAATAATAAGAGAAGAAAGGCATGGCCAAACCAGGATTTGAACCTGAGGACCTTCTGAAATAGAGACAGGCGTTGGGCCAGTTGTTTCCAACATGGATTTAGTTTGATACCATAACAAGTGCCTGTGTCGTGGATGTATTTTTTAAATCTAAGAAAGGACAGTATATATATATATATATATATATATGTACCATGTGGATGTATTACAAAGACAGGAATGTAAACAGTACCGGTATGTATTTTAAAAGGCTTCAAGATAAATAGATTATATTTGTACATGGATGTAAAGATAAACAACTGCCTCAATATCTTTCAATATTTTTATGAAGATGTTATAAAAAATCAATAAATATCACTGTCTTATATTTATTGTTTGATTTCTATTGCTGCAGGTACATTGATTGTATATTTTTCTAAATGTATTATAATTATTGGTATTGATTGTTGACTGCAGAGTACTTTTGTAGATTCTGAAGAAATTGCCCGAATATTTTAAAGGACATTTTCAGAAAAATTCAAATTATATTGACTCAACATTTCCGCGGAAATCTGCAGACAATATCCGCGGAAATCTGCGGACAATATTAGTAGAAATCTGCGAAGAATATACGCGGAAATATTCGGACACTGTCCACGGAAATCCGAGGAATCCGCAGTCTAAATACTCGGAAGATTTCCGTGGAATTATTTTCATCGAAAAAGTGTGGAATCTTCGGACAATCTGCACCCGAGTATTTGGACTTCTGTAGATACAGCTTACTAGTAGAGAATAACTTCCTTTAAAGATGACACATGTTATGTATTCATGACAGTCGACGTTGAATTCCACTTTGTCTGCAGTTATGCTTTGGTTACAGTTAGATTACTACTCCTCTTTTACTTCTTGGTCTGAAAAACATATCGTAGTTCTGAAGAGCATAGATTTCCAAGCTTGTTTAGATAGTAGGGTATTTTGGTAACATTTCTGTAAGGCAATGATATCTGGGGAGTCATGAAAAATATATTCCTCTAATTCGGTTTTCTTGTTTGTTGGTAGAGTGTCAACATTGCTATAGAAGATTTTGAGTGAAGTTTTGCCTTTTGTGTTTTTCTTGTGTTTAAAACAAGTTTCGTATACAGTTTTAAGCCTTGTTTCCTCATCTTCACTTTCGAGAGTCAATGCTAGGGAGTCATTCAGTGCATAAATGAGAGTATCCTCCCCTGGATCTTCATCTGGCCTTTCGTTTTGTATTGCCAAACAGTTTGGATCTTGCGTGGATGGCCTATTAGCGTTAGCATTTCATGATTGTTCATGCACTGTACATGGCCCCTCGGCGAAGCAGATTCTATTGCTGTCAACTTTTGTTTGGAGTTTGTATATCATCCCTCTTTGCTTAGCCAACTCGTATGCTTGATCAGCTGACCTTCCATGTCTAATGGTTGAATGGGTTCCAGTGCTGTGGCATATCCCACACATTGGCTTATACCCATTCTAAAGTTGGGTTACTGCATTCAAGTTATAGGTGAAGTTAGTCTTGATTCTGGCATATCTGTGCGGGCCAATGTGGAGCCTCTGTATGGAGTAGATACATAGGGGTGTCCAGTGCCGAGGCCTTCCCCACACACCAGATAACCCCTAACTCTCTCCAACTGAGGGTGTCCAGTGCCGAGGCCTTCCCCACACACCAGATAACCCCTAACTCTCTCCAACTGAGGGTGTCCAGTGCCGAGGCCTTCCCCACACACCAGATAACCCCTAACTCTCTCCAACTGAGGGTGTGATAATGGTCTAGGTATGTGTTCATTCGGCTGAGCTTCGTGTCTGGCATCAAGTTTGGCTTTCCTTTCTTTTCTTTGGGTTTTAATGTTAAGTCCCTTGTTGAGACGAAATTCTTCAGAGCAAGACACATTCTTATTTATGTGTCTTGCTCTTTCTACCGTAATTTCTCGCGTATAGTGCGCACTTTTTTAGGGAAAAACTATACGCAAGAACAAGCAAAAACCTTGACTTGGTCGCGATCATGTATCGTTAATTTTTCGGAGATTTTCAGAATAACCTGAAATATCCCCGCGGTAGTTAACAGTTGATATTTTGTTAAACAATTCCTGATTTGCATTATCTTTTTACAACCACGAAAAGTTGAAATTATAAAAGCCATAAAAAACGATAGGATCTGATAAATAAACTTGAGGAGAGTGGCCTGAACTTTCAGGTCGAGATTGCATCGCCGCTACATTATCACAAGGCATATAGTGAAATATACCGAAGAATTAGATCGTTGTTAGCACTCTGATGTTAAAAATGCTGTTCTTGTGTAAAATCATACTGTACAATTCAATCCTGACGGTAGAAATGTGTCAAGAACGACTTGGAAGTTCGCCGGTTTGTGTATTGCAAAGAGTGAAGGTCGCGTAATATTAATACCCGACAGTAACAAACAGAGTCGCAAACAAGCGAGTTGAAGTGGTAACAATAACAGTTAGAGTTTGGAAAATAAACATTTAGGGACTCAAAACAGTCCAATACATATCCATATTTTTTTTTTCAAAGAAAAAATGCTGAAATCACAAAGGGTTTGTGTTTTTTATATCAAACAAATTTGGCTGTATGCGGTCCTCGTCGGACCTGATTGAGTGACTGCTTTTAGTACACCCGTCAACCCAGTACACTGCTGACTCTATCGATGTCTAGGCCTAATAGATGCACAGAGGCTCCACAATTGTTTATTTTATAGAAAACCTGGAAGATTAAGTCTTATGTAAGATTTAATTGAATAATTTATGAATGATATTGCCGTGAAAACATCATTTATTTCAATTATCTGTATTGGGCCTGTGCCTTCGCATGTGTCAACAGATCTTCACCGTAGGCCTAACTCGCGCGAGCTCGAGGTGTCAATCAATTGTCAAGTCTAATTAACGAGGCATTGTGTTATGTTTTCAAAGTTTCCTATTCAAAGGTGTTTGTTTATATACCCTTTAATGGCGACTTACCTGGTTGGTGCTATCATTCCGACTTGACGTTTTTTTTCACAAATTTTTTTTTTTAATTTTTTTTTTTAGGTTTATGCCGTTGTTCTCTTCTCTCTAGGACTACTACTAGGGGTCAAATCTTGTTTGCGACAGATTTACCTATCCTAAAATGTACCAAGATGTCCAGCTATGAAATACTCAGAAATACTCCCCCCCCCCCCTCCCTCTTTTTATTCTGATATTGATATGATAAAATTGATAAAAAATTAAAACAAAAGGAATATATTCTAATTCTTCCCCCTTTCTGGTGGGAAATAGAGCAACTCCATCGTTTGTATAAATTTGAATCCCAGCCACCTAGGTATATATATGCAACCACTGAAATATAAATGTCAAACATTGCTTAGATCCAGAGAAGAAGTCGTTAATATCAATTATGGACCCCTTTTGGCCCCACCCCTCAGGCCCCTGGGGGGTCAGCTCCACCATTTGAATCCCCGTCCCATACTGATGTTTCTAGGCAAATATGAGCAATACACAATGCTTGGTTTCAAAGAAGTTGTTTATATCAATGAATATTTACATTTGCTCTGCATTACACTACCAAGGCCAGTTCCGTGTTATGAGAGCATAACACTGGACTGGTCATTATGACGTCATAATCATAGCATTGGAAATAGCCGGCCGATACTGGCAATTTGCTGTTCCATTTATTAGAAATCTACCTTAAATTTTCAGAACAAATGTAGAATACAAATATGAATTTATTATCAACACCCATGGAAAAATGGAAATATAAGCATTAAACATCATTCTGTTCCGTGTTATGGTCCTATAACACGGAACAGGATTGCAGACAAACAATCATAATGCACTAACGTGCTTTATTCATTTTGTCTGCAATCCTGTTCCGTGTTATAGGACCATAACACGGAACAGAACGATGTTTAATGCTTAAATATACATTAATATGTCTAACCCATGCAAATGAGACATATGTTTACAAACATCTCTGAGCACTCTGACCCCACGGAGCGTGCATGTGTTCAGGTTAACAAATTTTCCTTAGGAGGGCTCCTGTGTTTGCAAGCTTTCAATAATATCTGCTTTTGGTTAGTTTGAAGTATACCAACAAAGTTTCTTGTGGGATATAATAATAATCATAATTGTTGACAACATATTTTGTTAATCTAACATACCTTGAAGGTGGTACGTGTGAAATCAAACTACACGTATCCTTGCGTTCAATTGTTTACAACACACATACATGTGGTCGCGCTAGGTGGCGCATTCCTATGAGCTATATTTTGATGTTGCTATATTTGGCGCGGGCCTTTCCCAATATTTAAACTGACAAAATTGGCTACATGGTGTCTAAGTATCAAGTACGGATTCCTTTGTCTGAATATAGGTGTTTTTTTCTAATTAATTTTTAAAAAACTGCCTAAATTGCCTCTTTAAAATGAATTTGTTCTTCGGATTTTATCAAGCCGTAACTTGTATAGAATATACAATTATTGATAGTTGTTGGGCTGTCACAATATATTATGACAGCCCAACAGATATGATTGTTGCAGGGGAAGCCTCAGGAAATATAAACCACAAATATTGTATACCTGTTGTGAGAATTTGTCAACGTCAGACAGCAGGCATAGAATTTGTCCGAGAGTGACGGGAGGTGTTGCTGGAGTTATTTGCCCCTCTCCTGTTGTACTATTTGTGTCCATTGCTCCGTTGTTTCGGTCGACCTGGCCTAAATTTGTTGTGGATGATGACGTAGTCAGTTTTGGATGTTCTGTTTCCACTCTTCCTTTTTCAATCTACAAAACACATCAGGCATTGTACATATAAACAAATTCTAATTCATATGAAATGTAACAAAGCATTTGATTGAAAGATCAAAATAATATGTGAAAGTTAAACGATGTTATACAGTCCACAACTTTCTCATTTGCATAAGCAGCAAAGGAGGCAATTGCCAAAAATATGAATGACCCAACTGAATTTGACAATTAATGAAAATGACATCACAAACAAAAGCAAATTAGCATGCCCCGAAAGTTTTACCAAAACCGAACTCGCTTTCAAATTTTCTGACATCACTAATCCTAGGTGAGACACCCAGAACTTGAAAAAAACGCTTATAATGATCTTTACTGTGTTTTGAATTTGCAGCGGCATATTGTGATTATACTATCACAATTTTCTTTTATTGGCTCCAAAAAATGTCAAATACAGTGACCAGGTTAATATCCCCTAAATATTGTCATGAAAGCCTAATTACAATAAGAGGTTTGTTACATCAGTCTTCAGTTTGAAGAAATTAAGCTAATAGTATTATCTATTATCTGGAAACACATAATTTCACCCACTTGAATGTACAAATCTTTCTTCTAATTACTCTGAGTAATAAGATCAAATTTATATAAAAAGTTTATTTTCAAAACACGGCATTCTACATAATATTAATACATGTAATTGCATGTGAACCATTGATTGGTTTTGTTGTATTTTGTTTTACGTCCTATCAATAGCTAAAGTCATTTCAAGACGGTACAGCCTCCTGGTGTGTGCAAGTTGTGAAAGGGGGCATATACACAAACGTATCACAGTCTCCCAAGGTGTGGAGTGCATGTATATTTGGGAGACTGTGATACATTGTGTAAGCCTCCTTTTGATAGTCCGGATCGTTCGCCGATTTTAGTTGCTACCACACTGAAATATATATACTGCCAAAGGACCCCAGAACTCCCCACCCGGTTACATTATACTGACAACGAGTGAACCAGTTGTTCCCCTCCCACAATACTGAGCATCAAGCTGGGACTAGACTTTTGAGACTCTGGTATATCTCGGCCAGGGGACAGATTACAAAGCCTTCCTCAGAGAAGTCAGAACGCTCAATTAAATGCCAAAATGAAAGGAGATGTCAAGGGAGACATTAGGAAGGAAACAGTTAGTAAAGAAAGAAGAGAAAAGATAAGAGCTCAAGTTAAGAAGTCTCTTATGAATCATGCAATTGGGACAACTGGTACAATTCTTATGCCCTACCTTAATAGGGTTTAACCGTGACAAAATTGCAACAGAATGTATTTTTGGTTTTCTTGAAAAGTGTATACCTATATTTTAACAGAACAAGAGGCCCAGAGGGCCTGTATCGCTCACCTGAATACATTGGTATCTAGGTAATCATGGTTAAATATTTTCAAAAAAGATCCATTCAATACTTTGGTCAAAATTCATTTTAACTTTAGGATAAGTTAAGTGATTTAAAAGGCTTTATCTCTATTTACCCTTTTTGGCCCATAACTTTATGACTAGAAGCAATTTAAAGGAATTACCTCTATTTCCCCTTATAATTGGCCCCGCAACTCTACCCCCTTTGGGGTCAGTCACCATTTATGCAAAATATGTTTCCCTTCCCCCATATTTGGTCAACATCCATTGATAACTTAATGACTAGTAGCGATTTAAAGGAATTAACTCTATTTCCCCTATTGGGCCCCACCCCTCTGCCCCCTTAAGGGTCAGAGTCATCATTTATGCAAATCTCTTCTTTTTCCCCCAAGGATGTTTTGGACTAAATTTGGTTAAAATCCAATCAAGACTCTTTGACTAGTAGCGATTTGAAGAAAATGTTGACGGACGGCGGACGGACGACGGAAGACAGACACCGCACTATCACGTAAAATGTTGAAAATCATATTAATTTTTATTCCTATAATATATATATATATTTGGAGGGACTACCATATTTAAAGTAAATATATCACAAAACTATCTTCAAAGGCAAAAAATAATAACAATAAAATTTTAAAGTGCATGTCTTTTTATCCAGGTTATAAAGAAAATATACATTATTATATATGTTTATATCAAAGAAATTTGCTTATTTGTATGTTGTTTTCTTATCAACATTCATCCTATTGCTCCGACCGGACAAATTCCGGATCCAATGTTAGTGTCCAGTTTCTATTTTATTGTCTCTACTTCATTTCCGTTCAGTAAACCATGCGAGACTGACCATTCATCAATGTGGCTATCTAATGTTTATACATCCTGTAATCACATATTAGATAGCAACTTGCCCCAACTGGATGATTTAATTGCTCTACAGTACCGTAAAAACTCGTGTAATCTACGCACCAGTGTAATTTGCGCACCCTAAAAATCACCCCAAAACTGCTGGAAAAAGGTCTGTATCAATATAATTTACGCACCAAAAAAAATCGAAAAAATCGCAAAGTTGACGACCATTAATTTGTCTCGTTCTCATGTCATTCAATATTCTTTTTTCTCTTTTTAGGTGACGATTTTCTCCAGTAAATAAAAAAAACATGGATGAGTTTGTGTTATTCATTTATTAGAAAAATGCATAATTATTAGCAAGCATAAGAAAAACGTATTTTGTGCCTACCGGACCCTACACACGCCTGGTCGATCAAAAACCATCCTCGGTCAAGCTGACATGTAATTATCGACGACAGGTGTAATTAAAAGCACAATTATACTGATCTCATTGAGTAGGGTATCTTGTTTAAACGGTAATTACCTTAGAAGTGTTCTCCTGATCAATTAGACGATAATTACTTTCATTAAAACCCATTCTGACGGCTTGGTATAATTAGGCTACCGCAATCACACGGGTACAGGCCTAGGACAGTCCCACGGGTTGACCAATGAAAAATTGCCTTTTTTGACACGCTCTCAGTCCTCGATAATAGGCTACCTTTGATTGGTTATATCTAATGTAAACACAAAGGCGACCACGTGGAGACGGTGAAAGCATTGTCGCGATAATTAGCGGTAACAGCATAGATGATATGGCATAAACGTTACGTTGCATTAATTAATAATATGTGTAAATGTTATAACTCTTACGGTAAACTCATCGGCCCCTGTTAACGCCTTTACGCGCTTTATTTGCTTCGTGTGGTCTCTGTTATTTCTTTTATGAGACATCGTCCGCCATCCTTGTGGTTCCGACAGTCGTGAAGAAGCGATTTTACGATTGGTATAGAAAACATGTTACGACGGTTTTGATTGGCCGAATGTATCACGCGACTCTGGCGACCGAAATAGTAATGGAAATTTCCATTCATAAAGGCATCACATGACACGATATTCCCGCGAAAACCAAAGAATTTACTACGAAAGTTACTCACGTAGAACGCAATGGCGACTTTCGATTTTGAAACGAGTTCCTGCGAATTCGATGACATTTTGAAATATTTACTGCCGAAGATGTTGCAAGTGCAATTGAAATGGCTGCAGGATTACGAGAAGAAAAGCAAGGAACTTAATTGGACACGCCTTTAGTGATTATTCGTCTGGAACTGAAAACGAAAGTATGTCAAAGTGATAACGAGATGAAACTTTTACCGTGGTCGGAATATTTATCGGCAATATCAATACCTGATTTTTCCTAAACTATTAGATAAGCTATGGTTTTAGATGACCACACGAGTGAAATAGAATGCCTGTATTTGCGTTAAATGTTTTGTTTACCTAATTATAATTACTTGTCAAATAAACGTTGTATGCCGAGCGGCCGTCTCAACTCTGGCCTAGTCCAAATTACATCGGGACGTCAATCATAAATAACTTATCGTCAATTCCCGTGTAATTCATGAATAACAACACAAATACAGTATATATTTTGAATGTTTTTAATTTTAATTTATTTATTCTGCTTGCGTCGTCTGGATCTTGTGTACAAAAGGAAACAATATCGACTTTCCAATATGGCGGCGTCCTTCAGATTTCTCGATCTTTCACTGAAAAAAAACTTGACACACATCTATATCATTGTAATTTACGCACCCCCAACTATTTAATTTTAATTTCCCTTAAAAAAGTGCGCAGATTACACGAGTTTTTACGGTATGTATTATACACATCAGTAAGAATGACACGAAACCATGTGCTTTGAGGCCCCCACGGCTGTGGTGTACCGGCAGTGTTGCATGACCAACAATTTTCACACCACGCTGCTAGGCCTAATTGTATCTCGATTGTAATTAAAGTGGCTTGTCTGTGATGATAAAGATCAGTGTGAATCCATGTCGCTTTAATTTGTTTATTCCTTAAAATGACCAAAGTTTGATTCTATGTGAGACCATTTGAAATTTGTGAGAAATGTGTCCCATGGCATGAAGAGTTTTCTTAAGAGATTTTTCGTAAATCCTCATTCCAAAAAGTCGCTTAAAATTACAACTACCAGTTCTTTAACTCCCAAAACGAAAGTGAAAATGCCCCGTGGGAATACGAAACTAACATCCATACTGGACATAGTATAGAATGCGTGCGCACCTCGAGCTTCTTCTATTCGAAAATGAACGAAGCAACCAAAAGCAAAAGGCCCAAAGGAGATAGGGAGGAGGGTGGGCTCATATTGGACGTACGTGGTAAGTAGTTTTCTGATAAAAACGGGTTTTACAATAAAAAACCCTCATTTTTATATCAAAAACAATACTTAAAATGTCCAATTATTATGCAAATTGTCCATCCTAGTGGATCATCCAAAGCGGAAGGACCATGGCAAATCCAGGAGGGCAGTAACCTGGTCACAGTCAGGGTACCTAAACCAAACTCCTACATGGAGAATCCCAAATTATACCAGAGATGGTGTCAAAGCCACCCAATGCTCACCCGTACACACATAATTTGTAATTTTATATTTGCTGTGTAGTCACTCTGCATGGTCCACAAACATGGTCATTCAAGCGGAAAATATGGGTCAAATCTAGCATCTGAAGGTTAGCATGTGCTATGTATCCTTAGACACATCATGCATATCAGTTTGGTTGATGTAGGACTTACAGTTACAGTTACTTCACAATGGACTCAACCATTCCGCTTAACCATTTTCACGCTGACGCCGACGCTCATGCAGTATTGCAATAGCTTCCAACAGGCAAGCTAAAAATGGAAAGACCAATTCAAGAATAGGTCTTCCAATGCCATGCGAATGCATAATTTAAAAAAATTTAAACTAGAAATATGTTTGGAAAACATGAAGTGCTCACACCTTCTGAAGAATTCACTTAAGTATTCGCCGTAATTAGCACACATGGCACCAAAAATTTGGTTTCAAAGGGGACGCTTAAGGATGTACTCTTGTGAGGTTTCAGTCACGTTCAAGTCTCGTTTATATCTCATTTAAAGATTTAATGTTATATTGAAGAAAGTATGATCAATTTTAATAGCATATATGCATCTGAAAATTGTGTCAAAAATATAATTGTCTGTTGCTTGTAGAAGTTTTTTTACATGAATTAAAAAAAATTTCCAATTTGGCGGCCATTTTGAATATGCATATTTCTGTCTATTTTATGCACTTCCCGAATTGGCAAAATTTCACAATTTTGATGCTAGATTGATCTCTTAAAAACATCAGTGTTTAGCCATTTTTAATTATAGCAAGCTAATTTTTGCTGTACAACTTTATAATGTTCAATTTTATAGAAATATTATGCTACAAAGTGGATAATTATACAATTTTTGTATTTTTTTCATATATTTAGTGTAACTGGAGCAGTTTTTATTTTTGAACACGAAACTGTGAAAAATAACATAACAAGAGGCCCAATGGGCCTGCATCCCTCAACTGGTATCAATCTCTGACTTATATTAGTGTAACCCTAAAGTCCCCTAAAATTTTTTACTGTAAGACATTTAGAAGAACATATTAAGATTTAAACATAATTTACCCCTGTGACTTTGTAAGACAACATCATTTTCATTTTCAAATTTTGTTTTGCTTCATGCAAGGACGCTACCAGCCAAATATCATATCTCTAGGCATTTGGGTTAATCAGAAGAAGTCGCTCAAAGCTTTTAACGTATTTGACCCCTGTGACCTTTAACATCAGTCAAGGTCATTTTCTTTCGCAAACTTTGTCAAGCTTCATCCAAGGAACCTTTCAGCCAAATATCATGCTTCTAGGGCTTTTGGTATTTCAAAAGAAGTTGTTAGTAGGTTTTAACAGATTTGACCCTTGTGACCTTGAATATAGGCCAAGGTCATTTTTTTTCGCAAACATTGTCTGGCTTCATCCAAGGAACCTTTCAGCTAAATATCATGCTTCTAGGGCTTTTGGTATTTCAGAAGAAGTCGTTTGAAAGTTTCAACAAATTTGACCCCTTTGACCTTGAATAAAGGTCAAGGTCATTTATTTTCACGAACTTTGTTGCGCTTCATCCAAGGAACCTGTCAGCCAAATATCATGCTTATAGGGCTTCTGGTATTTCAGAAGAAGACAAAAAATTAAGCACACTAACCCCCTCCCCCCATTTTTATGACAGTTTTATAAAGAGAAACCCATTTTCTTATCATCCGCCAAATATTGCAAAAAGTTTGATTTCAGAACTTTTTTTTAAATCTGCAAAAAATGGTGAAAAAAAATAAGGGGTAGTTACTTTCCTGAGTAAATTAGAGAAATTGTACTTCCATTACTTTAAAGAAAACAATATTTTTGTCATTTCTGCAAATATTCATACATTTCTAATTACAAATTCGGAAGATATTGTATGAAAATGTCCCGCAATTGGTCGAAACTACAAAATTGACTTAAAATCCCTTATTATGTCATATTGGTTTCTTTGACCAACCATAGTACAAAAATGAGCACAGTCTGACATATCATTATTTTTGCATTTTCTGGCATGCCTTGAACTCCCTTATCCAACAAAAGCCCCCAGGGCCTTAGCGGTCACCTGAGTAATGTTATAGGTATGGTAGCTCAATTTCAATGATAAAATCAACATACAAAATATACCAAAAAGTGTTATTTCCCATTATAAACTATAGTAAACTTTATCCCCTCCCAGAAGGGAAACGGATAGTCAGGGGTACTGAAATTTACAAATTAAACAAAGCCCCTGATGATCTTTCTATCCATGTAGAGAAATAGACTATAGTACCTGCGAGTCTGGAGAAGAAGATTTTTGAAATTTAGGATAATTTCCCCTATGGGGCTCCACCCTGGCCCCTGGGGTAGGGGCAGGAATCCAAATTTACAAATTGATTCCATCTTTCTCCAAGGATGATTGTGACAAAGTCAGAATACTTTCCTATTTAAAATGGATAAAATATACCCAAAATTGTTATTTCCCTATATAAACTATAGTAAACTTTACCCCCTCCCTGAGGGGGGACTGAGAACCCGGGGGTACTGCAATTTACAAATTAAACAAAGTCCCTGGCCCTGGTTTCATCAACGTTCCTTAACTTCAGGAAACTCCTTAACTTAAAAATCTCCATAGGAAAGCATTACAGAATTTAAGGAAAGTTCCTTAACTAAGGATTTTCTCCTTAAATTCTGTAATGCTTTCCTATGGAGATTTTTAAGTTAAGGAATTTCCTTAAGTTAAGGAACGTTAATGAGACCGGGGCCTGATGATTTTTCTATCCATGTAGAGAAAGAGGCTGTAATACCTCTAAGTCTGGAGAAGAAGAATTTTGAAATTCAGGATAATTTTCCCTTTGGGGCCCCACTCTAGCCCCTAAGGTAGGGGCAGGAATCCCAATTTTACAAATCTGAATCCTCACCAACTTAAAGGATCATTTTGGCCAAGTTTGAAAAGATTCCACCCACTCGCATGGCTCTGGAGAAGAAGTCAAAAATGTAAAAAGTTTACGCACGACGCCGGACAGAAATTGATTGGAATAGGTTACTTGAGACAATGTATATTAGAAAAAAAAGTTTGATACAGGAAAATTTTGACTTCTTAGAGATGTACATCCTTAATAGGATAACAAAATAAAGTAATGAACAAAAAATGTTTCTATAAAGTCAATAAATACGATGTTTTGTGACCAGAATAGGTAGTATGATGTGCAATATTATTGTCATCAATTTCTTCAATGTGTATTTCCTATTTTTGTGTTTTTAGCGCTAAAACTACGAGTAGTTTTTGCATCTATTGTTGCCACTATTCTGTGACCTTTGACCCATGTCATTTTTCCCCTCCCGCTTAAAAGCTTAAATGCTACCTGCAATCACATAATATCTGAACTATTTGAAAGCCTGAACATAACAGGAAATGATGTTCAAATGGTTAATAGTTATGATGACTTTAACAACCTATATTCAAAAAAAAAAATTTCACTCCCACTGCTCATTTAAATATTACGTCTCTGCACCTAGTAAAGCCCTCGGTGTATATATACATACATTCATGAATACCTCTCAGTGATTTACACTCGTATACCTATTATGGAATGTTGTCGGTGTCCACTACCAAGGGAGAAATTAATAACTGAGTGGAGACTCTCTGAGAAGGTCCTTTTACAAGCTCTCTTAGGCTCTGATGGGCCAAGATGAGACTCCAATAGTCTTCTAGATGAAGGGATATTGGTCTTGGAGTGAGATGTCCTAAAAGACCTGATAGGCCTTTTAAAAACATTACTCTCCCTAACCCCAGAGGTGGACGGGGGCTGAGCATTCAGCGTACCTCCCACCTGCTGAGATGCGACCGGGCCCCAACCTTTGTGAAAGCCTGGAGGATATAGCTAAGGTTGTACCCAAAACCCTGAGGAAATGGGGCCATGGGACCAGAAGGAAAGGAGTGACCCCAATACTGGCCAAACTGACCAGTGGAAACATGGGGTGGAAAAACCTGACCACAAGGAAAGGGTGAACCGCCACTCCCCCAGGGCTGACCAAAACGTCAGAATTAGAAGGAAAACCCAACCCCTCCATGGATGAACCAACATCTGTGGAAGGGGGTCAACCCCCGTGGCAACAGGGTAAGACACCCCTATACCCTCTAAACTAGAGCCAGCCTTAGGCTGGTTACGTTTAGAGGAAGGCAGTGCTTCTGCCAACGAGGAACCTGCTGAAGGACTATCCATGGGGTCGCCAGAAGAGGACTTAGATTTATCCTTCCTCTTACCCTGTTTTTTCAATCTTAGATCAGTCCTTCATGATGCAACAAGAATTACGCGTAATTGTATGTTTCGCCTTTCCCGCTTTGCCGATAATATTTAAGTCCCAACGTAAAAATTAGTATGACAAAATACATACAGCAAGATTATATCTGTAACATAGCCAAGTTTCAATTTAATTACATATCAATAACACTATAAATAGTGGATGCTAATGTAAATTCTCAAAGTTCCCATGATTTTACCCCAAAATTTACTCCAATTTTCAGTAAGGTCTTCAGTATGATAATATTAGTAACTACCCTAAGTTTCAATTGAATCTGATATCAGTCACACTATAAAAAGTGGACTTTAACGCAAATTCTCAAAATTCCCATGTTTTTGCTCCAAAACAGCGGAACCTGCTATTAAATTTCCTCCAAATCTCATTACGGTGTTCAGTATGATGATATCCGTAACTACTGTAAGTTTCAATTGAATCTGATATCTGTGACACTATAAAAAGTGGACTTTAACACAAATTCTCAAAATTCCAATGTTTTTGATCCAAAACAGCAAAACCTGTCAATAAATTTCCTCAAAATTTTACTAAGATGTTCAGTATGATGATGTTAGTAACTATATAAAGTTTCAATTCAATCGGATATCTGTAACAATATAAAAAGTGTACTTTAACGCAAATTCTCAAAATTCCCATGTTTTTGCCCCGAAACACCAAAATCTGTCACACGATTTCATTCAAATTGAGGTCAGGTATTAAGTATGATGGTTTGAACAATGTGACCAACTTTCAATTCAATTGGATAATTATAACACTGTGAAAAGTGGACTTTAACGCAAATGTTGATGCTGCCGTCGCAGCCGGAAAAGTAACACCTAAGTCTCGCTTTCTCGACTATCGTCGAGGCGAGACAAAAACAACAATTAAATGAATATTTTCTCTTTATTTTGAAAATACAACAAACTTAATTCACAAAAAACACCGAAAACGAAAGTAGACGTGTACATACACGGAAAACAACAGGTGCCCAAGCAAGTGGTTATGGTACCAGCGTTTCAGCTAAAAATATGGTTAAAAAAGGCAAAATATATATATAAATGAAACAGGGAAAACTGGTTTAAAAAACAAAGAAATAATAACAAAATGACACAAAAATACCGCACTCCAAAACAATCTTAAACGTCAGAGCCAACACTTCGCCATATGCTTCTTCAGAGAGTTGAAGAAAGAGGAAACTCGAGGTGCGCAAGCATTCTATACTACGTCCGGAATGGACACATGTTAGTTTTGTATTCACGTCATCAGACAGGTAGTCGCTTAATTCAGGTCATTATTATAGTGACCTTTAGCCTTTTCCATTGGTGAAGAGTAATTGATTCCACCCTATCTGGGTCTGGAGAAGAAGATTGTTGAAATTTTAGCCAATTTAACCCTTTTGTGCCCTCCCCACTACCCCGGGGATGTGCCAGGGTCAAACTTTTTCAACATCAAACTGTTATGTCCTTGTTATTATTCCAACCAAGTTTCAATTATCTCCAACTGAAAATGAACAAAATATATCCAAAAGTGTCATTTTCTATATAAACTATAGTAAACTTCACCCCCTCCCCAGGGGTGAATGTGAAGTGCGGTGGGCATGAAATTCACATTTTGAAAAAGCATATTTGGGTCTGAAGAAGATTTTTGAAATTTTTACTATTTTGACCCCCTTTGGCCCCTCCCTCAGGCCCCTGGTGGGTTAGGACCATATAATTCACAATTTAGCCAGGGAAGGTTCCTGTTAATTGGTTCAGGGGTTTTTGAGAAGTTGAAAAATGTAAATTGTTTACAGACGCACAACGGACGATGACTATTAGAAAAGGTCACTTGAGACTTGTCTCAGGTGACCTAAAAAGCTATACCTTATATCAGATCACTTTTGCAATTTTGGGGAAAAACATCAATGTAGACCATTTGCAATCTTTGCTATATCTATGATTTAGGAAATGAAATAATAAGCACAAAATTTTAAAATAAACTCATGTTAGTTTCGTATAAGAGTTAGCATTACTCTACCTCCTGTGTGTAGCACTCGTCCAGCCACGTGGCATAGCGACTGATGAGCTGCAGCGACAACTTCCAGAGTTTGTAACAGATTGGAGAAAGGTAAACATCGTCACCCCAGCAATGACTTATACATCGCCATAAGGTAGAGGTCACATTGAGATGGAACAAGTGTTGGTCTGAAAGGTAACAAATACAACAGTTTAACAACTACACAATGATATGATATATATTGTTGAACCTTGTTATCTCTAATTTGTGTAAATTGAAGAGCCCCATTTAAAGGGGCATCCCGGGGAAGTCTACAATGAAGTTCTTCAATGTACATGCTGTCTGCACTACCAGATACATTTTCCTGTTATTTCAATATTCAAAGTCCACTCAAAATGTGTTTATTAGCCACTTGCAAAATTGCATTCCTCGGGAAAGCCCGATAAAAATAGCGCTGATCTCGCGACAAGTGACAGCGTTCTCGGTCAATTTGACAAAGGGGCCCAAGAGGGGACGCGTAATGTATATACATGTACGTCCGATGATGAACCAGACACAAAGTCCGTGTATAAATTTATTGAATCACATTCACATTAATAATCAGACGTTAATTACACACGATATTCATATGAAGAAATTTATGTCGACATCTCTGCATCATTTACCGACATCAGTACCTGACTGAAACTGATGCAAATCGCCCGAAACCCACACGACACTGCACTCTTACATTGTACGTTTAACAGTGTCATGTGGGTTTCTGACGATGACAACCATAGGGCAAACCTTAATTTCTGTAAAAAGTTATCTTCACGAATCCTCATTTAGAACCATTTCACTAAAGGTATTCATGCATTGAAAAGTACAAAAATAAAATGAAATTATTCCGATTTTTTTTATACAACTCGATGTCTTGAAGATTTTTTTTCAGACTATCTATATATTCATCTAAAATCTATCCAACTTTCAGCGTCAACATACTTTAACACTTACAATTATATATGTATCACGGAAGTCCGTGCACTGATATGACGCACCGCGCACTAAACATGTAGAATACATGTATAATATATATATCAAATTTGGAACTTGTCGAGAAGATAATTGTCCAATACTTAATCCATTTATATATGTTATGATTCATTTTACTTTTTTTTTATGTTAATTTAAAGGTTCGTTAACATTTTCAACACAACTGCAGACATGGGACATACATGCATATGATTTTTTTTTATGAATTAATGACTTCACTTAAATAATGCATATATTTTGATTCATATCAAATTTATAACCGGGGTCCAAACCCGATCATATTTGTACAATCCGTTTTTTATAGATTGGGTATGACAAGATTTTTTTATCCGCACATGATGACATAAATTTATTCATTTTGTCCAAATTGAATCTGTATACATTAAACTCAATCGCCCTATACCGGCGTTTTACAACGTAACCCCCCCCCATACGATTTTTCTTGTTTGTGAAAAGGTCTTTCTCTTCAGATATATATTTCAATAATGCGGTTTTACTGGAATATTATAAAGGGAATATTACAATACACGCTTTCAAGTTTTACACATGCATTTCATGTAACAGAGGAATGAAAGAGTTATCCCTTGGGAGGCCCCAAAACCAAATAAAAACTGTGTCACCGGCAATCCAGAAGAAAACTGTAAAATGCAAACAATTGGGCTGTTAGTCTCTCCCTCTTCCCATCCCTCATTATGCCTCCGTAATATAATCCTTACGTTAAAGTTTGACCATTCGGCCACTTTTCGCTTGATAGTTACATGTAGGTCACGCGGATCACCATTTTTTGTTTACCGATGTAGCTTGTTATGCACATGCGTTATCATATGTGATGCAAAAAAATTTACATGTCCAAATCATTGATCAACGAATAATGATTCCCTTTTTTAATTATTAATTAAAATTTTTGAGAACATATTTCAGCGTAAATCGCCCATTAATTTTCCACAAGAGTATACATTTAATTCATATATACAATAGTTCTAAATAAGCACAGAAAAATATAGTTTTACCGTGATGCCTCTTTAATTATAAATGGTTTACTGGTTCCAGCCAAACTCAACTTAAATACTCATAGTAAGATAATTTGATGATATGCCTCATACACACTTCAAGATAACATGGTTTGATGGGGGTCCTGCACACTTCAAGATAACAGAGTTTGATGGGGGTCCTGCACACTTTAAGATCACAGAGTTTGATAGGGGTCCTGCACACTTCAAGATCACAGAGTTTGATGGGGGTCCTGCACACTTCAAGATAACAGGGTTTGATGGGGGTCCTGCACACTTCAAGATCACAGAGTTTGATGGGGGTCCTGCACACTTCAAGATAACAGAGTTTGATGGGGGTCCTGCACACTTTAAGATAACAGGGTTTGATGGGGGTCCTGCACACTTCAAGATAACAGAGTTTGATGGGGGTCCTGCACACTTTAAGATAACAGAGTTTGATGGGGGTCCTGCACACTTTAAGATAACAGAGTTTGATGGGGGTCCTGCACACTTTAAGATCACAGAGTTTGATAGGGGTCCTGCACACTTCAAGATCACAGAGTTTGATGGGGTCCTGCACACTTAAAGATAACATGGTTTGATGGGGTCCTGCACACTTCAAGATCACAGAGTTTGATGGGGGTCCTGCACACTTCAAGATCACAGAGTTTGATGGGGGTCCTGCACACTTCAAGATAACAGAGTTTGATGGGGTCCTGCACACTTCAAGATCACAGAGTTTGATGGGGGTCCTGCACACTTCAAGATCACAGAGTTTGATGGGGGTCCTGCACACTTCAAGATAACATGGTTTGATGGGGTCCTGCACACTTCAAGATAACAGAGTTTGATGGGGTCCTGCACACTTCAAGATAACAGAGTTTGATGGGGGTCCTGCACACTTCAAGATAACATGGTTTGATGGGGTCCTGCACACTTCAAGATCACAGAGTTTGATGGGGTCCTGCACACTTCAAGATAACATGGTTTGATGGGGTCCTGCACACTTCAAGATAACAGAGTTTGATGGGGGTCCTGCACACTTCAAGATAACAGAGTTTGATGGGGGTCCTGCACACTTCAAGATAACATGGTTTGATGGGTCCTGCACACTTCAAGATAACATAGTTTGATGGGGTCCTGCACACTTCAAGATAACAGAGTTTGATGGGGGTCCTGCACACTTCAAGATAACATGGTTTGATGGGTCCTGCACACTTCAAGATAACATAGTTTGATGGGGTCCTGCACATTTCAAGATAACAGAGTTTGATGGGGGTCCTGCACACTTCAAGATAACATGGTTTGATGGGGTCCTGCACACTTCAAGATCACAGAGTTTGATGGGGGTCCTGCACACTTCAAGATAACAGAGTTTGATGGGGTCCTGCACACTTCAAGATAACAGAGTTTGATGGGGGTCCTGCACACTTCAAGATAACATGGTTTGATGGGGGTCCTGCACACTTCAAGATAACAGAGTTTGATGGGGGTCCTGCACACTTCAAGATAACAGGGTTTGATGGGGTCCTGCACACTTCAAGATCACAGAGTTTGATGGGGTCTTGCACACTTCAAGATAACAGAGTTTGATGGGGTCCTGCACACTTCAAGATAACAGAGTTTGATGGGGTCCTGCACACTTCAAGATCACAGAGTTTGATGGGGGTCCTGCACACTTTAAGATAACAGGGTTTGATGGGGGTCCAGCACACTTCAAGATAACAGTTTGATGGGGGTCCTGCACACTTTAAGATCACAGAGTTTGATAGGGGTCCTGCACACTTCAAGATCACAGAGTTTGATGGGGTCCTGCACACTTCAAGATAACATGGTTTGATGGGGTCCTGCACACTTCAAGATCACAGAGTTTGATGGGGGTCCTGCACACTTCAAGATCACAGAATATGATGGGGGTCCTGCACACTTCAAGATCACAGAGTTTGATGGGATCCTGCACACTTCAAGATCACAGAGTTTGATGGGGGTCCTGCACACTTCAAGATAACAGAGTTTGATGGGGGTCCTGCACACTTTAAGATAACAGGGTTTGATGGGGGTCCTGCACACTTCAAGATAACAGAGTTTGATGGGGGTCCTGCACACTTTAAGATCACAGAGTTTGATAGGGGTTCTGCACACTTCAAGATCACAGAGTTTGATGGGGGTCCTGCACACTTCAAGATAACAGAGTTTGATGGGGGTCCTGCACACTTTAAGATAACAGAGTTTGATGGGGGTCCTGCACACTTTAAGATAACAGAGTTTGATGAGGGTCCTGCACACTTTAAGATAACAGGGTTTGATAGGGGTCCTGCACACTTCAAGATCACAGAGTTTGATGGGGTCCTGCACACTTCAAGATAACATGGTTTGATGGGGTCCTGCACACTTCAAGATCACAGAGTCTGATGGGGTCTCGCACACTTCAAGATAACAGGGTTTGATGGGGGTCCTGCACACTTTAAGATAACAGGGTTTGATGGGAGTCCTGCACACTTCAAGATAACAGAGTTTGATGGGGTCCTGCACACTTCAAGATAACATGGTTTGATGGGTCCTGCACACTTCAAGATAACAGGGTTTGATGGGGTCCTGCACACTTCAAGATCACAGAGTTTGATGGGGTCCTGGACACTTCAAGATCACAGAGTTTGATGGGGGTCCTGCACACTTCAAGATAACAGAGTTTGATGGGGGTCCTGCACACTTCAAGATCACAGAGTTTGATGGGGGTCCTGCACACTTCAAGATAACAGAGTTTGATGGGGTCCTGGACACTTCAAGATAACATGGTTTGATGGGGTCCTGCACACTTCAAGATCACAGAGTTTGATGGCGTCTTGCACACTTCAAGATCACAGGGTTTGATGGGGATCCTGCACACTTCAAGATAACATGGTTTGATGGGGTCCTGCACACTTCAAGATAACATGGTTTGGCTGTACTGTAAATGTTTGTTTCAGCAGTACATGTATTCCTATTTAAGCAGCTTTTCTTGTCTCAAAAACTTTAAAAGCAAATTGCTCTTCAAAGGTTCAAGCAAAATAAACATAATATTAAAATCTACATAATACCAATAAACTGACTTTGGTAATAGTCGAATCTCCTGCTGTTCGAGCAGTTTTTGTCTGAAATTTGATCTGGAATACACAAATATGCTAGATTAACTGTAAAAGAATTATCAAGATGTGCAGAAAGTGTTGCTGCTTTATAGCCTATCACTGTACAAGGCCTGGATGTCGATGTGTCTGTGTAAGTCTGAAACACTCACCAGCAGAGTTGTTGAAGGCTGTACAAATTGACGTCTCCAGACAACCGGCGATCTCTTGGAACCTACAAAAAATATATAAAACATGACAATGGGAAACTAATGCAAAATAATGTACATATTTTAGTCATCATTTTAATTTATCACTTTTCACGCGGAAAACTTCCTGCTCAATGATGATGGCGCTTATTGTGATTTTTTATCATTGCTTTCTATGTCAAGTATTGTGGTTGAACCAATTTATCACTGTGCTAATCTGATTGAATTAAGTTTTGCACTAAAATTGATTTGCACTAAACTCTGTATGTTTACAGTATCAGGATTCTTATGTTATAAAACAATTTATCTAAACCACAAGAAAAATTAATATTATAATGCTTATCTACATAATAAAGTCTTTATGTCATGCCCTGTCATTTCACGGTTACCTTCCAATGCCGTTGATGTATTTTGAGGTTCCTTTTTCAGTTTTAATAACAAGACTTTTATTCATCTCATTTTTCTTAACAAAGATCAGCAGAATGACCAAGTTTTATGTGCAGTATGTCTTTATTTATCACAGATCAAATAGTGATACAAACCCTACTGGAATAAAAGTGAAACAAACCCTACTGGAATAATAGTGAAACAAACCTACTGGAATAATAGTGAAACAAACCCTACTGGAATGGAGAAGAAACAAACCCTACTGGAATGGAGAAGAAACAAACCCTACTGGAATGGAGAAGAAACAATCCCTACTGGAATAGAGAAGAAACAAACCCTACTGGAATGGAGAAGAAACAAACCCTACTGGAATAATAGCGAAACAAACCCTACTGGAATGGAGAAGAAACAAACCCTACTGGAATAATAGCGAAACAAACCCTACTGGAATGGAGAAGAAACAAACCCTACTGGAATAATAGCGAAACAAACCCTACTGGAATGGAGAAGAAACAAACCCTACTGGAATAATAGTGAAACAAACCTACTGGAATGGAGAAGAAACAAACCCTACTGGAATGAAGAAGAAACAAACCCTACTGGAACGGAGAAGAAACAAACCTACTGGAATAATAGCGAAACAAACCCTACTGGAATGGAGAAGAAACAAACCCTACTGGAATAATAGCGAAACAAACCCTACTGGAATAATAGTGAAACAAACCCTACTGAAATGGAGAAGAAACAAACCCTACTGGAATAATAGTGAAACAAACCCTACTGGAATGGAGAAGAAACAAACCCTACTGGAATAATAGCGAAACAAACCCTACTGGAATAATAGCGAAACAAACCCTACTGGAATGGAGAAGAAACAAACCCTACTGGAATAATAGTGAAACAAACCCTACTGGAATGGAGAAGAAACAAACCCTACTGGAATAATAGCGAAACAAACCCTACTGGAATAATAGTGAAACAAACCTTACTGGAATGAAGAAGAAACAAACCCTACTGAAATAATAGTGAAACAAACCCTACTGGAATAATAGTGAAACAAACCTTACTGGAATAATAGTGAAACAAATCCTACTGGAATGGAGAAGAAACAAACCCTACTGGAATAATAGTGAAACAAACCCTACTGGAATAATAGTGAAACAAACCCTACTGGAATAATAGTGAAACTAACCTTACTGGAATGGAGAAGAAACAAACCCTACTGGAATAATAGTGAAACAAACCCTACTGGAATGGAGAAGAAACAAATCCTACTGGAATAATAGTGAAACAAACCCTACTGGAATAATAGTGAAACAAACCCTACTGGAATAATAGTGAAACAAACCCTACTGGAATGGAGAAGAAACAAACCCTACTGGAATAATAGCGAAACAAACCCTACTGGAATGGAGAAGAAACAAACCTTACTGGAATGGAGAAGAAACAAACCCTACTGGAATGGAGAAGAAACAAACCCTACTGGAATGGATAAGAAAAAAACCCTACTGGAATAATAGTGAAACAAACCTACTGGAATGGAGAAGAAACAAACCCTTCTGGAACAAGAGGCCCAGAGGGCCTGTATCACTCACCTGGATACATTGGTATCTAAGTAATCATGATAAAATATTTTCTTTTTGGCTCGCCCCTCAGCCCCCTAGGGGGTCAGTCCCACCATTAGTACAGTTTTGAATGTTGAGCACCTAGACATGCTTCCTGCCAAATAAGGCGGATTTCCAATCAATGGTTATGGAGAAGAAGTCGATTAAACCAATATAGCTAAACAACCCTTTTGGGCCCCGCCCCTCAGCTCCCTAGGGGGTCAGTCCCACCATTAGTACAATTTTGAATTCTGAGCACCTAGGGATGGTTCCTACCAAATAAGGTTGATTACCAATCAGTGGTTATGGAGAAGAAGTCGACTAAACCAATATAGCTAAATAACCCTTTTGGGCCCCGCCCCTCAGCCCCCTAGGGGATCAGTCCCACCATGAGTACAATTTTGAATCCTGGGCACCTAAGCATGCTTCCTGCAAAATAAGGTTGATTACCAATCAGTGGTTATGGAGAAGAAGTCGACTAAACCAATATAGATAAATAACCCTTTTGGGCCCCGCCCCTCAGCTCCCTAGGGGATCAGTCCCACCATTAGTACAATTTTGAATTCTGAGCACCTAGGGATGGTTCCTACCAAATAAGGTTGATTACCAATCAGTGGTTATGGAGAAGAAGTCGACTAAACCAATATAGCTAAATAACCCTTTTGGGCCCCGCCCCTCAGCCCCCTAGGGGATCAGTCCCACCATGAGTACAATTTTGAATCCTGGGCACCTAAGCATGCTTCCTGCAAAATAAGGTTGATTACCAATCAGTGGTTATGAAGAAAAAGTCGCTAATATCAATATAGCTAAATACTTGTTTATGGCCCCCACCCCTCAGCCCCCCAGGGGGTCAGTCCCATCATGCGTACAATTTTAAATCCTGAGCACCTAGGGATACTTTCTGCCAAATAAGGCTGATTTCCAATCAGTGGTTATGGAGAAGAAGTCGCAAATATCAATATAGCTAAATAAATCTTTTTGGCCCCGCCCCTCAGCTCCCTTGGGGGTCAGTTCCACCATGAGTACCATTTTTAATCCTGAGCAGCTAGGGATGCTTCCTGCCAAATAAGGCTGATTTCCAATCAAAGGTTATGGAGAAGAAGTCGATTAAACCAATATAGCTTAATAACCCTTTTTGGCCCCGCCCCTCAGCCCTCTAGGGGGTCAGTCCCACCATTAATACAATTTTGAATCCTGGGCACCTAAGGATGCTTCCTGCCAAATAAGGTTGATTACCAATCAGTGGTTATGGAGAAGAAGTCGACTAAACCAATATAGCTAAATAACCCTTTTCGGCCCCGCCCCTCAGCTCTCTAGGGGGTCAGTCCCACCATGAGTACAATTTTGAATCCTGGGCACCTAAGCATGCTTCCTGCCAAATAAGGCTGATTTCCAATCAGTGGTTATGAAGAAGAAGTCGCTAATATCAATATAGGTAAATAATTTTTTATGGTCCCACCCCTCAGCCCCCTAGGGGGTCAGTCCCACCATTAGTACAATTTTGAATCCTAAGCACCTAGGGATACTTTCAGCCAAATAAGGTTGATTACCAATCAGTGGTTATGGAAAAGAAGTCGCTTAAACCAATATAGCTAAATAACCCTTTTTGGCCCAGCCCCTCTGAGCTCCCTAGGGGGTCAGTCCCACCATTAGTACAATTTTGAATTTTGAGCACCTAGGGATGCTTCCTGCCAAATAAGGCTGATTTCCAATCAGTGGTTATGAAGAAGAAGTCGCTAATATCAATATAGGTAAATAATTTTTTACGGTCCCACCCCTCAGCCCCCTAAGGGGTCAGTCCCACCATTAGTACAATTTTGAATCCTAAGCACCTAGGGATACTTTCAGCCAAATAAGGCTGATTTCCAATCAGTGGTTATGGAGAAGAAGTCGCTTAAACCAATATAGCTAAACAACCCTTTTGGGCCCCGCTCCTCAGCCCCCTAGGGGGTCAGTCCCACCATTAGTACAATTTTGAATCCTGGGCACCCAAGGATGCTTCCTGCCAAATTAGGTTGATTTCCTATCAGTGGTAATGGAGGAGAAGTCGTTTAAAGAAATTGTTGACGGACGACGGACGGACGCCACGGTATGGCATAAGCTAATAATAGTGAAACAAACCTACTGGAATAATAGTGAAACAAACCTACTGGAATGGAGAAGAAACAAACCCTACTGGAATGGAGAAGAAACAAACCCTACTGGAATGGAGAAGAAACAAACCCTACTGGAATAATAGTGAAACAAACCTATTGGAATGGAGAAGAAACAAACCTACTGGAATAATAGTGAAACAAACCTACTGGAATGGAGAAGAAACAAACCCTACTGGAATGGAGAAGAAACAAACCCTACTGGAATAGAGAAGAAACAAACCCTACTGGAATGGAGAAGAAACAAACCCTACTGGAATGGAGAAGAAACAAACCCTACTGGAATAGAGAAGAAAAAAACCCTACTGGAATAATAGCGAAACAAACCCTACTGGAATGGAGAAGAAACAAACCCTACTGGAATAATAGTGAAACAAACCTACTGGAATGGAGATGAAACAAACCCTACTGGAATAGAGAAGAAACAAACCCTACTGGAATGGAGAAGAAACAAACCCTACTGGAATAGAGAAGAAAAAAACCCTACTGGAATAATAGCGAAACAAACCCTACTGGAATGGAGAAGAAACAAACCCTACTGGAATGGAGAAGAAACAAACCCTACTGGAATGGAGAAGAAACAAACCCTACTGGAATAATAGCGAAACAAACCCTACTGGAATGGAGAAGAAACAAACCCTACTGGAATAATTGTGAAACAAACCTACTGGAATAATAGCGAAACAAACCCTACTGGAATGGAGAAGAAACAAACCCTACTGGAATAATAGCGAAACAAACCCTACTGGAATGGAGAAGAAACAAACCTTACTGGAATGGAGAAGAAACAAACCCTACTGGAATGGAGAAGAAACAAACCCTACTGGAATAGAGAAGAAAAAAACCCTACTGGAATGGAGAAGAAACAAACCCTACTGGAATAATAGTGAAACAAACCTACTGGAATGGAGAAGAAACAAACCTACTGGAATAATAGTGAAACAAACCTACTGGAAAAATAGCGAAACAAACCCTACTGGAATGGAGAAGAAACAAACCCTGCTTGAATGGAGAAGAAACAAACCTACTGGAATGGAGAAGAAACAAACCCTACTGGAATAATAGTGAAACAAACCTACTGGAATGGAGAAGAAACAAACCCTACTGGAATAATAGTGAAACAAACCCTACTGGAATAATAGTGAAACAAACCCTACTGGAATGAAGAAGAAACAAATCCTACTGGAATGGAGAAGAAACAAACCCTACTGGAATGGAGAAGAAACAAACCTACTGGAATGGAGAATAAAAAACCTTACTGGAATAATAGCGAAACAAACCTACTGGAATGGAGAAGAAACAAACCCTACTGAAATAATAGTGAAATAAACCTACTGGAATAATGGTGAAACAAAACCTACTGGAATGGAGAAGAAACAAACCCTACTGGAATAATAGCGAAACAAACCTACTGGAATGGAGAAGAAACAAACCCTACTGGAATAATTGTGAAACAAACCTACTGGAATGGAGAAGAAACAAACCTTACTGGAATAATAGCGAAACAAACCTACTGGAATGGAGAAGAAACAAACCCTACTGGAATAATTGTGAAACAAACCTACTGGAATAATAGTGAAACAAAACCTACTGGAATAATAGTGAAACAAACTCTACTGGAATGAAGAAGAAACAAACCCTACTGGAATAATAGTGAAACAAACCCTACTGGAATAATAGTGAAACAAACCTACTGGAATAATAGTGAAACAAACCCTACTGAAATGGAGAAGAAACAAACCCTACTGGAATAATAGTGAAACAAACCCTACTGGAATAATAGTGAAACAAACCCTACTGGAATGAAGAAGAAACAAACCCTACTGGAATGGAGAAGAAACAAACCCTACTGGAATAGAGAAGAAACAAATCCTACTGGAATTGAGAAGAAACAAACCCTGCTGGAATGGAGAAGAAACAAACCCTACTGGAATTGAGAAGAAACAAACCCTACTGGAATAATAGTGAAACAAACCCTACTGGAATAATAGTGAAACAAACCCTACTGGAATAATTGTGAAACAAACCCAACTGGAATAATTGTGAAACAAACCCTACTGGAATAATAGCGAAACAAACCTACTGGAATGGAGAAGAAACAAACCTACTGGAATAATAGTGATACAAACCCTACTGGAATAATAGTGAAACAAACCTACTGGAATAATTGTGAAACAAACCTTACTGGAATAATAGTGGAACAAACCCTACTGGAATAATAGTGATACAAACCCTACTGGAATAATAGTGAAACAAATCCTACTGGAATAATAGTGAAACAAACCTACTGGAATAATAGTGAAACAAACCTACTGGAATGGAGAAGAAACAAACCTACTGGAATAATAGTGAAACAAACCTACTGGAATAATAGTGAAACAAATCCTACTGGAATAATAGTGGAACAAACCCTACTGGAATAATAGTGATACAAACCCTACTGGAATAATAGTGAAACAAATCCTACTGGAATAATAGTGATACAAACCCTACTGGAATAATAGTGAAACAAATCATACTGGAATAATAGTGAAACAAACCCTACTGGAATAATAGTGAAACAAACCCTACTGGAATAATAGTGAAACAAATCCTACTGGAATAATAGTGAAACAAACTCTACTGGAATAATAGTGAAACAAATCCTACTGGAATAATAGTGAAACAAACCCTACTGGAATAATTGTGAAACAAACCTTACTGGAATAATAGTGAAACAAACCCTACTGGAATAATAGTGAAACAAACCTTACTGGAATGGAGAAGAAACAAACCCTACTGGAATAATAGTGAAACAAATCCTACTGGAATAATAGTGAAACAAACCCTACTGGAATAATAGTGAAACAAACCCTACTGGAATTGAGAAGAAACAAACCCTACTGGAATAATAGTGAAACAAACCTTACTGGAATAATAGTGAAACAAACCCTACTGGAATGGAGAAGAAACAAACCCTACTGAAATGGAGAAGAAACAAACCCTACTGGAATGGAGAAGAAACAAACCCTACTGGAATAATAGTGAAACAAACCCTACTGGAATAATAGTGAAACAAACCCTACTGGAATGAAGAAGAAACAAACCCTACTGGAATAATAGTGAAACAAACCCTACTGGAATGGAGAAGAAACAAACCCTACTGGAATGGAGAAGAAACAAACCCTACTGGAATGGAGAAGAAACAAACCCTACTGGAATAATAGTGAAACAAACCCTACTGGAATGGAGAAGAAACAAACCCTACTGGAATGGAGAAGAAAAAAACCCTACTGGAATGGAGAAGAAACAAACCCTACTGGAATGGAGAAGAAACAAACCCTACTGGAATGGAGAAGAAACAAACCCTACTGGAATAGAGAAGAAAAAAACCCTACTGAAATGGAGAAGAAACAAACCCTACTGGAATGGAGAAGAAACAAACCCTACTGGAATGGAGAAGAAAAAAACCCTACTGGAATAGAGAAGAAACAATCCCTACTGAAATGGAGAAGAAACAAACCCTACTGGAATAATAGTGAAACAAACCCTACTGGAATGGAGAAGAAACAAACCCTACTGGAATAATACTGAAACAAACCCTACTGGAATGGAGAAGAAACAAACCCTACTGGAATGGAGAAGAAACAAACCCTACTGGAATGGAGAAGAAACAATCCCTACTGAAATGGAGAAGAAAAAAACCCTACTGGAATAGAGAAGAAACAATCCCTACTGAAATGGAGAAGAAACAAGCCCTACTGGAATGGAGAAGAAACAAACCCTACTGGAATGGAGAAGAAAAAAACCCTACTGGAATAGAGAAGAAACAATCCCTACTGAAATGGAGAAGAAACAAACCCTACTGGAATAGAGAAGAAACAATCCCTACTGAAATGGAGAAGAAACAAACCCTACTGGAATGGAGAAGAAAAAAACCCTACTGGAATGGAGAAGAAAAAAACCCTACTGGAATGGAGAAGAAACAAACCCTACTGGAATAATAGTGAAACAAACCTACTGAAATGGAGAAGAAACAAACCCTACTGGAATGGAGAAGAAACAAACCCTACTGGAATAATACTGAAACAAACCCTACTGGAATGGAGAAGAAACAAACCCTACTGGAATGGAGAAGAAACAATCCCTACTGAAATGGAGAAGAAAAAAACCCTACTGGAATAGAGAAGAAACAATCCCTACTGAAATGGAGAAGAAACAAGCCCTACTGGAATGGAGAAGAAACAAACCCTACTGGAATGGAGAAGAAAAAAACCCTACTGGAATAGAGAAGAAACCACCTATTTGTAGTTACTATACTGGAATAGTGAAGAAACAAAACATTTGTAGTAACTTGTTTTTTATATCCAACTTTAGGCATCGCTTAGGTGGGAACTTTTTAAACAATTGAAAATGTTGGCCAGACTACACCGACAGAATGAATCAGCAGTTGGTACGAGAGCAGTGATTTTTTTACCCCTGTTAAAGTGCCGACTTTCGGTACTTTCCCCTCGTCGATTTTTTCCCAATCTGAACCTTTTTTTCCCCAATTGGCTTGTAAAATAGTTCAATGAAAGATTTTTAAAAAAATACCTTAAATGCCCGTGTTTTAAGGTCATCGGAAACAATAAAATATTTCAGATTTATTCATAGCGTGTTTGTTTATAATCTGTGGCTTCCACACGAATACACGCTTTCATACATCGCGGTCACCAAAACGATTCAAATAATACTACTACGTAAATACCAAGCTTCTCTAAGACCAAGACCACCACAACGAGTCAAGGTCACCGAGACAAAATGTCTCACAACTCTAAGTATTACATGAAGAAAATAAAAAAAAAAACGTGACTTACAAGGCCTATTGCCAATTGACCAGCTCTTTAATCGGCAGAAACTGTCCAGCACGGTATGTGAACCTAGTCCTAACGTTACAGTTACTAGTGAGAGTGAGACTGATGTTTTGTTAGAGAATGATCATGAGTCTGTTGCGATCGGCGTGAGTGGTTCCTTTGTTACTTTGACGACTTGCAAAACATTGAAGATAAATTTGAAACGTCCAACTGTGAATTACATAAAGCCAGTGCCTGAGGAATCCGAACTTGCCGAATATCGTCATGACGAGTCACAGTCAATGAAAGTGCACCTATATATAGAAGCCAGTGATAAACGGACACAGGTTCGTTTGAAATATGAGAGCAGTTACTGTGACAGACAGTATACTGTTCAATAAAAATCTTTATCATGAATTTGTTTGTTTATTTATTATATTACAGTAGACTCCGCTTAATATCACTTTTCATTTGTCCGGGGAAAACATGATATTAACCGGAACATGATATTAAAAGAAAACGTATTTTCTGACATTTTCAGCCCTCAAAACCGGAAGTGGACTTGGTTAAATGTCGTAGTGCTGTGATTAAGATTGTAAGCTTTCTTCACGACAACGTGAATTCAATCTAAGACAGGCTGAAATGAAAAATAGAACTCGTGTTAGGAACACATTAAATCACACATGGCGACTAGTCCGGCAGTGATCAGGTAGGTGTGAAAGAGATGCAGCTGACCACGGCGTTGTTTACATAGCGATTTCAGGTGTGAAACTCGGGTCCCCGGGGCACTTATTTGAAATTATTTCTAACATTTACCTGTAATTTTTGTGTGACAATGGCCAAAAAAAAAGTGATATTAACCGGAATCCACCTGGAAACAAGTGATATTAAAAGAATGGCATTACATAGATTATATAGCAGGAAAAACGGTGCATGAAGAAAACGTGATAATAACCGAAAAGTGATATTAACCGACTTGACATTAAGTGGAGTTTACTGTAGCGCACAAATAAAATAACTGTCTGATGGTATACTCTAGTAACTTAGCATATTATGGTAGGTTCATCGTCGTAAAATTCCCAATTTGAACTGTTCGCGCAACAAAATTCCCAATAAAAAAAGGGCATGGGCACTTTAAATGAAAATGTAAAAAAAATCACTGGAGAGGATTGGGGTAACTAAATAACCCGACGTATTTTCATATCTATGTCACAGAAGATTGTTTCTGCCAGCACCGCAAAGCTTTGCGCTGCCAAACACTCTCCCAGAATTGCACTCTGGGCCCATAACATCCTCGATATGCAGGGTTTACAAATGAGTGTAACCCCTGGATATCCAGATGGGCCCATATACCAGACATGTCTGTTTACTTCTATCTTACAGTAGTTCTCTGATTTGGTAAACGATTACCTAATTTGGTAGTACACTGGCAAGCTCCACTTGTTGATAAATATGTGGTAACTAGGATGTTCCCTCAGTCTTCGTACACTGGCCAGAGATCCACAAAGAGCTTCAAAGTCATCCAAAAACTTCATACTGGTCAGAAATTTCTGACAAAGAAATAGAAAAGCTATGAAGTATCAATTGTGACTACTTATAACAGCCAATTAAAGAAACATCAGGACATTTTCACACACTTTTTAGCAAATTAATTACTTAACTGCATGAATGCAGCAGTTTTATTTTGATTTCTAGATGCATATTTAAAGAAAGTCAGAATGGGGTGAATATATGAAGTCTAAAAAATGACAAGTTATTCTTTTGTCTTGGGAATTTAAACAAGAGTTCCCAGAGGGGTATTGACACCCACCATCGATGATATTTCATTCATTCTTAGGCGGATGGATCTTTTCCCTTCTTATATCAACTTTCATTTATGTAACAAATTACTATGATTTTCCACTGAAAATTAATACCAGTTGAAAGAAGGTCTCTTGTCAGGAGTTTTGTTTTTATGATCAGTTCCAAATAACAAATGTTAATCCATCTTGTATTTCTTCAAAAAAAAACCATAGTATACTTTCATAGTCACATACAAAGATGGTCATCGAGTGGCCATATTTTTCCTCTGGAGCAGTCCAATTATCAGACCATTAAGAAGTTGTTTATAAGTTTAAACAGATTTGATCCTTGTGACCTTGAATATAGGTCAAGATTATTTGTTTTCACGATTTTTCTTGGGCTTCATACAAAGAACCTTTCAGCCAAATATCATGCTTCTAGGGCCTTTGGAATTTCAGAAGAAGTTGTTTGAAGGTTTTGAAGAACATGGGGTGGAAAACCATGACCATAAGGAAAGGGTGAACCACCACTCCCCCCGGGGAAAACCAGAGATGAATGGCTGAGGGCCAGACGTATGACTGGTGTGCTGTTGGAAAGCACCAATGCCTTGATGCCTAGTACCAGTATGGGGTCTAAAGGAGCAATACCCGATACCATGGGTCGTCACCTGACTCTCGCCAGACTTGCAACCTTCTCCATTACCCATGGGCGCGGCCCACGGGCTCCATATGGTGCAGGCTGGCACAGTATTAACCCCAACAGGGTCAAAACCGGATACCTCACCAGGAAAGAGAAGGGGCCAAGAAGACACACGAGAGGTAGCAGTACTACTAGCTGAGGTGCCCAGATAATTCAAAGAATTATCAGGTCCCAAAGGATCCTCAAACATTTCTCTTACCCCTCCAACAGATGCTCCAGGGCTGACCAAAAAGTCAGAATTAGGAGGAAAACCCTACCCCTCCATGGATGAACCAACATCTGTGGAAAGAGGGGGGGCAACCCCCGTGGCAATAGGTTAAGACACCCCTGTACCCTCTAAACTAGAGCCAGCCTTAGGCTGGTTAGGTTTAGAAGTAGGCAGGGCCTCTACCAACGAGGAACCTGCTGAAGGACTATCCATGGACACATGTTAGTTTCGTATTCGCACAGGGCTTTTTCGTTTTCGTTTTGGGAGTTAAAGAACTGGTAGTTGTAGAATTCATTTGGATAATAATTGGACGTGGTAAGTATTGTTTTTGATATGAAATTGACAATTATTTTTTTTTGGACTTCACACAAAATAATATTATGAGTAGTCTCAATTTCCTTCATTGTTTTGATAGTTGATACATCTCATTACAGTGGACCCGCAATAATCCGGACGCCGTTAGTCCAGAAAACTCACAATCAGGACGGAAATGCAAGGGAACGGATTTCCGCCACTTTATTTGTACTCATCAGTCCGAAAATTCAGATTCCGTTTCTGGAACTCCATTTTGGAAAAGCAACGTACATTCCATTAGCAAAATTCCCCCAAATAATCCAGATGACTTTTTCATCCACGCAGAGAGAAAGTCACCTGTGTTGACAGCTGTACAGAATATCGCTATATCAGAAAACATAATAATATGTAAATATTTATATTTACAAGAGGACCCAAATCTATTTATGTAAAGTCATTTAAATGTATATAGTCAAGGAAAATAACTCTTGCGTGACATATTTTTTGACCTGGTAAACAAAATTCAGCAGTCTGGAAAACAAATCTGGACCGTTCGGAAAGGGAACGAAAGTGTCTGGATTATCGCAGGTCCACTGTAATATACTGAAATTTGTGTGGAATAAACTGTAGCAGCATAACGAGTAAATGTTGAGATTGCAGATGGCCTAAACAACATCATATCTATAACCTCTCTCACCTCATGAAAAGTATTGGGGTTCCCAGGTGCAAAAATGGATGGTGTCCTGGCCTCAATGTTGCTAACTACCTCGGGCCACACAGCATTGACCATGAAGTCGTAGCCTCGCACACTCTCCATAGCACTACAATACAAACACATTTATGTAGAGATTATATGATATACAGGGTTCACAGAGGTGAGTTTTCACACGGATGTGAATTCTGATAAGACTTGTATCTCTTTACATGTACTTTTTCTGTTATTGCACATAAAAATGTTCCTGCCTGGAGCAAAAAAAAGAGGCTACGAGGGCCTGTATTGCTCACCTGGATACATTGGTATCTAGGTAATCATGGTTAACTCTTTCAGTACTCGTTCAAATTTCTGCTCGTTACCCGGAAGTGATCACCGGTTCGACCTTAGCGCATGACGCTATCGCTTCGATTTAAGGATGATTTACGGCTGTCTGGTGCTTATATGTCCGGTACGTTGTCATTTATTTGTTGAAATGCATTGTATGAAATCGGCAGAAACATGTTTATCAAGTATCTACGAGAATACATGACGAAATCTTCAGGTAGAATGACAGGAAGTCGAACTGTTTATCTGTTCACCGTGTTACACATGTGTGGAATATCACTTCTTTGTACTACTTTTCTTTTTTTTTTCTTTTTTTTCGTTTAAAAACGTTATTGTATTTTACTCTATTTTCATCTATGAAGTAATGTATAAAAATCTATATACAGATTTTAAGTTTTTTTTTTTATACATAAATTTAACATGTCATGTATATAAACACACACTCTCACATACAATTGTATTAATTCAGAAGAACACTCATCATCTTCATTGGACATCATAACAAACATCATCATCATCATCAAAACCACATCATCATCATCATCATCATAACACATAATTGCATCATCATCATCACACATAATTGCATTATCATCATCATCATCATCATCATCATTATCACACATAATTGCATCATCATCATCATCATCACACATAATTGCATCATCATCATCATCATCATCATCATCATCATCATCATCATCATCATCATCACACATAATTGCATTATCATCATCACACATAATTGCATCATCTTCATCATTATCACTATAACACAAACACATAATAATTGTCATCATTATCATCATCACACATAATCGCATCATCTTCATCATCAGTCATTACAAAACACAAACATGCCATTATCACATAATTACATCATCTTCATCATCATTGCAACTTATAATTTCATCATAATCTTCATCATCATAAATCCCTCAACATCATCATCATCATCACACATAACTGTATCATCTTCATCGTCATCATTACAACATGTAAATACATCATCTTCATAATCATCATTACCACTAAAAAATTCATCTACATCATTCTCATCATCACACATAACTGTATCATCTTCATCGTCATCATTACAACATGTAAATACATCATCTTCATAATCATCATTACCACTAAAAAATTCATCTACATCATTCTCATCATCACACATAATTGCATCATCTTTATCATCATTACAACACATTAACGTGCCATCATCATCGTCATCATCATCATCATCACCATCATCATCATCATCGTCATCATCGTCATCATCATCATCATCATCATCATCATCATCCCAGATAGTTGCATTATCTTCATCATCATCATTTCAACTTATAAATACATCATTATCTTCATTATCATAAATTCATCATCACCACCATCATCATCATCAACAACAACCACACTACAACAACAATGAGGGTATTGATATCATCAACATTCATCCATCATCATGGTTCATTGACTTACATATATGGAAATGTAATTGTCCTAGTAATTATCCAAAAATACAAATATAACGTCATAGATAATGAGCATCACATCGTTATTTCAATCTGCTCACATACATAAACACATTTGTAAACACATCATTACACACACACACACACACACTCAGAGAGAGAGAGAGGGGGGGAGAGGGAGAAAGAGGGAAAGGGAGAAATAGAGAGAAAGAGAGGGAGGGAGAGAGAGAGGATGTGGATTGCGATTAAAAGAAGAAAAAAAAATGAAGGATACGGGAGCACTTTTTTATGACATCTCAAGGCGTCATGAAGGATACGGGAGCACTTTTTTATGACGTCTCAAGGCGTCATGAGTACGGAAAGAGTTAAATATTTTCCAAAAAGATCTATTCAGTACTTTGGTCAAAATCCATATCATCTTTAGGACAAGACTATTTAAAAGGCTTTTACCTCTTTATCCATTTTTCACCCCGCCCCTGTGTCCCCTTAGGGGGTCAGCATCACCTTTTATGCAAAATCTGTTCCCCTTCACCCAGGCATGTTTCTGATTAAATTTGGTCAAAATCCAATCAAAACGTTATGACAAGAAGCAATTTAAAGGAATTACCTCTATTTCCCCTATTGGGCCCCACCCCACTAGCCCCTCAATGGAGTTAGAGTTACCATTTATGCAAAATGCTACCTTTCCTCCATGATGTTTCCGACTATATTTGGTCGAAATCCACTTATAACTTTAAGACAAGTACCGATTTAAAGGAATTACCTCTATTTCCCATATTTGGCCCCACCCCTCTGGCCCCTTTGGGGTCAGAGTCACCATTTATGCAAAATCTATTCCCCTTCTCCCAAGGATGTTTCTGACCAAATTTAATCAAATCCAATCAAAACTTTATGACAAGAAGCAATTAAAAAGAATTACCTCTACTTTCCCATTGGGCCCCTTTGGGGTCAGAGTCACCATTTATGCAAAATCTGTTCTCCTTCACCTAAGGATGTTTCTGACATCATTTGGACAAAAAATACATTGATAACTTTATGACTAGTAGCGATTTAAAGGAATTACCTCTATTCTCCTATTGGGCCCCACCCTTCTCGCCCAGGGCCCGAAGTGAAAATGTACTGGTCCAAGTTTTATTCACAATTTCTCATAATTTGAGTTTTTTGCTTTGTATATTGAATAGAAATTGACTAAAGCAATAATTATATGACATTGTGTAATTGTATATTCAATAGTCGAGTGAGTTATATTTTCCCCTGGTTTGTCTAGCTGTCACTGTCACAGTGTGGCACACTCAGGTCTGCATCAACTGGTATCATATGGTCCAATCTGAGGCTCAGCTAACTGAGTGTGGTATGGATTTATAACTAAAATCATGGAATTCAATTATCTAAGTCTGTGCAAATGCAATGTTTCTTTCCAAGTCGCATCTTATAAGGCATGAAGCATTATATATTTATACAAAAATTAACTGCGTGCAGGAAATTACCTAAAATCAGATGCAATACTTTCGATCTATATGGCCCAATTCATGTTACGATGAGTTACTACAGCGGCGATTGTTAAATCAAATTTCAAGTAAATATTAAATTGGGTTGTTTTTAGTAACAAATCCATACAGTACCCCAATCGGCAAATGCATATTGTACGCAAGTTTGTGGTTAGAAGAAGATTTTTGAAATTTAGGATAATTTTCCCTTTGGGGCCCCGCCCTGGCCCCTGGTGTAGGGGAAGGAATTCAAATTTTACAATTTGATTCTATCTTTCTCTAAGGATGATTGTGTCAAAGTAGGAATAATTTCCTACTTAATATAGACAAAATATACCCAAAAGTGTTATTTCCCAATACAAGAAACCCAGATGACCTGAACCGCTCAACTGGCTTTCAGTAAATGCAACAAAAAGTTATGTGTAAGTTAAATAACATAAACTTTTCCCTTGTGGGATCTGCCACAATAATGCATTTAATGGACGCTTAGCTTTCTGATTCAAAAGCGCATTTAGAGGAAATTTATTTGAAATTGGTTCAAAATAATTATGCCCTCTTTATACCCAGCAAATGTAGTGTTTTGTGTTGGGAAGTCTGCAAGGGGTGTGGCAATCGCTAGGATCAAATCTGAAATCATGTTTGTGATGTGTTATGACTCAGGAGTCAAGACTGCAAGGGCATGGCAGAAACTGGGGTCAAATTTACAATCTTATTTGTGATCGTTTCTTTATGCTCAGTAATTATTTATATCTTTTTAGGGTGGGGATTTCAACCGTTTAAAAGTTATGACTCAAGAGCTAAGTCTGCAAGGGCGTGGCAGACTCTGGGGTCACAGGCTCCTGGGGGGTGCAGAGCTAAATCATTTGTATAAATTTTAATTCCAGCCACATAGGTTTGCTACCACTGAAATATAAATGTCATACACTGCTAAGATTCAGAGAAGAAGTTGTTAATATCAATAATGCCAAATTGACCTCTTTTGGCCCCACTACTCAGGCCCCTGGGGGGTCAGCCCCACCATTTGTACAAATTTGAATCCCCGCCCCATAGCAATGCTACCAGGAAAATATGAGTGATAAACATTTCTTGGTTTAAGAGAAGAAGTCGTTTATATCAATATAGCCAAATTGACCCCTTTTGCCCCGTCCCCAGGCCCCTGTGGGGTCAACCCCACCATTTGTACAATTTTAAATCCCCATCCCATAGGGATGCTTCTGACCAAATTTGGTCAAATTCCGTTAAGCGGTTATGAAGATGAAGTTGATTGTTGATTGTTGACGGACGGATGGATGGACAACAGACGACAGACAATGGACGTCACAGTTGAGGCTTATGAAAATAAGCCAGGTTTAAATGAACAAATATAGATATACCTTACTTGATATTTTTAATAGTTAAACAGAGATAAATTTATTCAGGGAGTAGATTGTTCATGTATTTAATTATGGGATACTAATTTTTAAATGATGAATAAATCCATTCTTATGTAGTATTTACACAGGGGGGAACTATTTTAGATGTAGATTGAAACTTAACTTCTCGTATTCAAGAATAAGACACAATCCTAAATATATAGCAACCATCTGTAGAGCTCTCTGATTGGTCAAGAAATTAGAGGGAACGCCATTGTGTTTACAGCTTCAGTAGCAGGAAGATGTCTAAAATTTGTCCAAAATTTCTTGATCATCTTAATCGAATAATATCGATCATCTACCTGAACGGCTGATATTAAGGTACAGAAGAACATCGACCTGAGGATGTGATATGTGCTGTGCGAGTTGAGATTGAACTGCAAGGACTTCATCTATGAAACTTTCAAAACAAATTGCTTTGTTTACGTACAGGACTACTAGATCTGGAAGGTGCATAGGCCTGTTTGAATAATCTTTGGAATAATCTTTGGAATAATCTATCCAAACACAGGACCACTTGGATTATAAGAAGGAACTTAAAATTCAACGGAGATGCATTTCTGTTTCTTAATCTACGCACTTTAAAGAGCGTTTGCGCTAGACCTGTGATCCAGAACTTCCGAACTAATCATGGCTAGCCATAGATCCAGATCTACAACTAGAAACAATCCATGGGATTCCTCAAACCCTGCTAATTGGACAGTGTCACAATTAAGGAGCGAGTTGCAAAAAATTGGGATTGTAGCGCCTTCTACGGGCATCACCAAAACGGGCCTTAAGAACATGTATGTCGAAAACGCGGGACGCAGCGCGAGACGACCCCACTCTGCCAACACGCGTACGAGTACAATCTCCCAGTCTAACAACGTGGATTCACACAACATGGAAGATCCGATTGCTAATACCACGCAAGGGACCGAACCTACAACTTATCATGGACCCGAATCTAGAAGGGCAGACGGCGGACTACATCGCGATGCGGATGTACTATCTGCTAGGGACGCACAAACAAGTCCGCCACGGCCGCGTAGTAATCTGCGTTCACCGGAAACAGCTTCGCCAATGCAAAACAACATGGCTGCGCCCAGCGCTCAAAATACAGAAGTCATCCAAAGCATGCTGGCGTCTATGCAGAGCATGCAACAGACCGTCATGGGTCTTCAACAGACAGTCATGACATTAATCGGGACCCGAGAAGACCAACGAGGAGCGAGACATGTACAGGACACACAAGAATCAGGATATAACCTGGCCACAGCATACGCCGCGATGGGACGTGACACGGAGGGAAGCATGCAACCAGACAGGATACAAGGTGGGTACACAGCTTGTGGTATACCGTCCGAAAGTATTCCCCATCTTGATATCGTGTCTGATACCAATAAAAAGAAAATTCTGGAGGGTCGATATGTTAATTTGGCTTCGCTCCTCATTCCAAAGTACGACACGGAAAGGTCAGAAGAACATCAGCGTAAGGGCATTTAGATCAACATGAACGATAGCGAAGACCACAGACCAAGCAAATCGCTGACAATTTCCGAGTTTATCACTGCCTTCGGAAAATATAAAAGAATTATGTGTGGGAAATTTCCAGAATGGAGAGGGGAGCTGGAAACATATGAGGCCCATATAATCGAAATTTCAAACGTGTACGGCCAAAAATTCTATGACTACCACTGCCAGTTCGCGCTCAAAGCAGCAACTGCACTGAGAGACAATAATCAAAAAGTTAATTGGGGTCTGAAAGATAATGGGCTCTTGAGTATGGTAGTGGGAAACGCCAAAGTTAACGCATGTCAGTTGTGTTCCTCTACGACTCATTCAACACCATTCTGTCCCCAACAGAAGAATAGGCGGTCAGGGTCTGGGAAAAGCTTCAATCAGCATAACAATTCATCACAGGGCTCAAACTCAAAAGACAAGAGACAAATATGGTCGTCCAAAAATTAAAATTGACGGGGTTGAAGTTTGCAACAACTTCAACGACGGGAAATGCCACTACGACACAAGCTGTCACTTTAAACATATTTGTACTTCGTGCAAATCCACCAGCCACGGGGCAAAGTCCTGTCGTAAAAACCAAAATGCAAGATCTCGCAATGATGAAACACTATGACTAACCCTACAACCAGGAAAAGGAGGTGACAAGAACAAGGCCACAACCCCCATCAATGTCTCACGATTGAGATTGGAATTGATAAAGCACCCAGATCAAGCGTTTGTTCATTACTTGTGTGACGGACTGACCTATGGTTTTGACACCATGATATCAGACATAGCACTGACAACCTAACAATGTAAGAACCTTAGGTCAGCCGTCAACGATGAAATAACGGTGGACAAACTGATAGACAGTGAAGTAAATAAAGGATTTTATGTGGACCATATAAACAGCTACCATTTCAATCCTATCGAGTTAGTCCCATCGGTGTTTCTTGTGGGAAGTATTCAGGGAAACCCAGGCTCATTGTAGACCTTTCGTCACCTCATCAGGATGAACAGCACCCTAGTATTAATGACTTAATTAGTGAAGAAGAATGTTCTCTATCATACGTTCGTATCGATGATGCCATCAATCTTATCCAGCAATTAGGCAAAGATACTACAATGTGCAAAACAGATATATCGGATGCATTGAAGTTAGTGCCAATTAATCCACCCATCACAGTGGCACTTGTACTGTATCAGTTGGAAAGACAGCTTCTACTACTACACTAAGTTAGCCTTTGGATGCAGGTCCAGCCCAAAGATTTTTGACAATCTATCAATGGCCATATGCTGGATTGCGAGACACAACTATGGCATTAACCATATCTTACACCTGTTAGATGACTTCATTACATTTGAGGAACCGGATAAATGTGGTGACAGAAATATGTCGATGTTGTATCTCATTTTCAATGGTCTCAATATACCTATGGCTCTCCATAAGACCGCTGGGCCAAACACAGTAATGGAGTACATAGGTATCATTTTGGACTCTTGTAATATGGAAGCTAGACTGCCGCTAGACAAACTTCAGCGGGATACAGAAATACTTCAATCGTTCCAGAATCGCCAATCGTGTACAAAAAGAGAACTACTTCAACTTTTAGGTCATTTAAACTTCGCTAGTAAAGTAGTTATCCCAGGACGTAGTTTTGTTTCACACATCATTAAGCTGTCAACTACAGTGAAAGCTCTACACCACCACGTCAAACTGAACAGTGAATGTAGGGAGGACATTAGAATGTGGTTGATGTTCCTGAAATACTGGAACGGTGTAGGCATTTTTTATGATCTACAGATTACTACAACAGAGGACATTAAGTTGTACACAGATGCGTCTGGAACAAGAGGATTTGGGGGATACCTACAGGGACAGTGGTTCTCCCAGGCATGACCACCGACCATGCAGGAACATGTACATAGCAACGATGAGTTATCCATAGCATTCAAGGAGTTATACCCTATTGTTGTGGCAGCGATGATATGGGGACACGGATGGAAAGGCTTGAGAATCATGTTCATGAGTGATAACACCACGACTGTAGCCATTCTACATAAAGGCTGCTCGAAATCGTCACATATCATGCCACTCATGAGGCGTCTTACTATTGATTGTAATAGTATAATTAATGTGTTGATCTACTTCGTAGATATGATGATATGAATATAATTAAATGTTGTACATAAACTATCTTCTCGTTATTTGTTCAATTTAAATATGGTATAAGGACCAGGTGAGCTAATAAACTATAATAAATTTTACTCCCTCCCCGAGGGGGGAACGGAGAGCTGAGGGTACTGAAATTTATAAATTAAACAAAGCCCTGATAATATTTCTATCCATGTAGAGAAATAGGCTGTAGTACAATTTGATTCTATCTTTCTCTAAGGATAATTGTGTCAAAGTAGGAATAATTTCCTACTTAATATAGACAAAATATACCCAAAAGTGTTATTTCCCAATACAAGAAACCCAGATGACCTGAACCGCTCAACTGGCTTTCAGTAAATGCAACAAAAAGTTATGTGTAAGTTAAATAAAATAAACTTTTCCAGTGTGGGATATCCCAAATAGTGTTATTTCCCTATATCAACTTTAGTCAACTTTACCCCCGAGGGGGAACGGATAGCCGGGGGTACTGAAATTTACACCTCGGGAACGGATAGCCGGGGGTACTGAAATTTACAAATTAAACAAAGCCCCTGATGATCTTTCTATTCATGTAGAGAGATAGGCTGTAGTACCTCTGAAGTCTAGAGAACATTTTTTTGAAATTTAGAATAATTTTCCCTTTGGGACCCCGCCCTTGTGCCTGGGGTAGGGGCAGGAATTCCAATTTTACAAATCTGTATCATCAACTCAGGATAATTTTGGCCAAGTTTGAAAAGATTTCATCCCCTGGTGCCTGAAAATTATAAATTCGAAAATGTAAAAAGTTTACGCACAACGACGACGAACGGAAAGTGATTGGAATAGGTCACTTAAGACTTTGTCTCAGGTGACCTAAAAAGGATGTTTTGCCTTTCCGAGTCTCTGGCTAGAATGACTATCTATCACACCTGTATTCCCATTTGTCATGTGTTACCTTCACACAAAGCTTGTGCACCTTGCCACTACTCATGAATATTCATGCATACTAATCTCAATCACAAAACTCTCAGACATATATTTCTTGCTTTATACTGCCCAAATTCTCAGACATATATTTCCTGCTATACTGCCTAGCACAGGAAAGTTACATTTAGGCTTGTTCTGCCTACTTGTCACTCTACAGGCTCCGAGAGGATATGTTGGAAGCTACAGGGGTATTTATTCTGCACCCACTGAATACAGCCTGGGTCTGTAAGGGTGTATTCATGACTACAAAATTAAAGTGACAAATAAAAAAGGACCATGAGCTATTCCATAATTAATCAAATGGCGGAGGTGGGAGGCACCTGTATAAATATATCATGGGACGTGGGGTTAAAACCAGATCTGCCTACCAATCCTTATATTAAATCTCTTTCAATATTTGATGGGCGTTTGGGTCTCTGAAAATGTGCCTCTTGCCCCTCCCATATTGTTAATTCTGGACCAGCCAGAATTCCCCTGACAGACAGGTCAGAACAAAAGAAGGGATATAATAAATTTAAATAAATTTCTTACATAGAGTGAAATAACTACAAGCAGGCCTAGTTCACATTAATATATTCAAAACCAAAATTAAGAATGACATCTAAAACAATGTGTTCCATCACTTTGAATACCTAATTTCTACTTTAATAGAATCTATAACCAAGCCAAAAACATTTAAACTAGTATACATTGTTCTATATTTACATTTGCGCTTCAACACACTATATGAACATTACCTGTAAAAAATGCCTTTCATAAAAGTATGAAAGCAATGGTTCTCGAGACGTAGCACGTGGTTTAATTATGACGTCATAGATCAAGCTTGTTCAATGAGAGTCTTTTCGCGCTGCTTCGAATAACATGGAGATTGCCCTTGCGTCAAACGCTCAAATGACTCGTCATTATCATTGGCGCCAAATTTATTCAAGCTGGGCTGTTCCGCCAATGTCGTTTAAATGACGACGCCTATAGAAGCGCAGCTAATAAACTAATTATTTGGAAAAAATATAAATGGAATGCAGTATCTGTGTTATAGTAAAAATGTAAATATATGGATTGAAAGTCATTTTTTTAACTTTCATAGTGCTATGAAAGGTCAGCCGTTACATCCATATTTAGCATGGAGCCCTAGCGGGCTTCATTCAATATGGATGTAATGACTGACCTTTCATAGCACTATATGAAAGTTAAAAAAATTACTTTCAATCCTTATATGATAGCAACACCTACCACTGGTGATCCATCCTTGTGAGCACAAAACAAAAGAACAATAAAGTTAATTACAGATATTTCATCTTAAACTCAAACATATTCACTGTTTGTTGTTTTAAAACCACTTTGATGCTACCACATACAATAAATATACAACATTTGATACAGCGCCCTATCTAGCTAACATACGCCACTCTAAAGCGCTTTACAGTACATAGATATACAATTCTTATACAATCAATACAACTAAAACTTACAGTTCTATCATATACAATTCTGAGGAGTTTGCAGGAGCTGCCTTATCAGGCGCTAACTACTTGTCCTATACCACCTGGCTAATATCTCTATATGTGTGTGTATGTATGTGTGTGTACTGGAGATGAATTGTGTACTGTTTGTAGTGGGACCATGTTTCCAACAGCATCTTTTAAGAGTGCCACCTCACTTGAATGCTACAGCACAGATACTGCAACACCAACCCCAGACCATTTCGTACTCCACCTGGGTTGTTGGAGTTGTGTGGCAGGAGAAAAACATTTTTTCTGAATATTCCTTGCGTATGACGATTTTGGTGAACTAACCCCCCCCCCCGGCCATCTGTGTGGAAGGCTGGAGTGTTAACCACTCAACCAATCCGCCCACAATATACATGTAATTGTGATATTTGTCGGAAGTTATTGCCTTCAAAGTTTGTATACTTGTATATCTTTCAAAGTGATGTTAATCAAGTCAGTTCAAAACTATCACTCATAGAAATTCTGTAGAATCTTCAGTAATATAGAACTCCAACTTTCTTGGTATTTTTGCCAATAGATAAAATCTTTTTAGCAGTCAGAATCTTTCAAGCATAGGGGTGCACAATATGGAAATTCTACAGTGTTTCACCAGAGGCTTATTACAAGGGGTTTTGTACCACTTTGAAAACACAAAGATTTGAATTTCCCTATCCTACACCTTTTAGCATGACAGATTACAAGCTATATAATATAGTCTCTCATCTTAATCATCAAGAAACTATAACAAGAAGCCCAGAAGGCCTGTATCGCTCACCTAGATACTCTAGGAAACCATGGTAAAGTATTTTTTTCAAAAAGATCCCATGGACAGGGACAGACCCAAAGACTTATCGATGAAGCATATCAGTGGAAAATACAAATTTGATTAATTAGTTGGTATCTCATCTGTTTTCGAGTTCAACTGAAAAACTTTGGGTGTGTTAGACCCTAACATCAATGCTTCTATCATGATTGTGTCTCTTTATGGCTAACAATTGTATATATAGTTTTGGGGTGGGAATTTCAACCATTTAAAAGTTATGAATCAGGAGTTAAGTGTTACACAATAGCTGTGCTGGGGAAGATATAGCTCGGGGGGAGATATATATTTATGACTGACTGGGAAGAGAAAGCTCGGACAGATATATATATTTATGGCTGAAACTAAGTGGGCCCTGGACTCCAATTAACGTGTACCTGTCGACTTAATTGACACTTGACCCTAATTAACGTGCACCTGTCATGAAGCATTCGTGCACCTGTCATGAAGCATTCGGGGAGTGAATCAAAAGTTACTAACAGGTCATTTTTATGGTTAGCTGGGGGCAAAACGCAGGAAGGCTTAAATTCGGACTGTAACTTCAGAACAGACACACACGAACTCAGGACTTTAGACGAGCGACATCCTAACACACCATGAGTACCTGAATAAACTACCAACTCGACCAACTTGTGTGTCCAGCATGTTTTGTTACACGTGCTGATTTTGGTGCCGTGGATAACTAATTTATCGTTTATTGTCTTCATAATATCTTAATCAATTTGTAAATCAAAAAAATGAAATGTGATTTATTTTATTGTTGTATGTTGCTGATAATTGTATGTAACACTAACAGACTTGTACTTGACTTGTATAATGACGTTTTGGACAGTCATAAGGCATGACAAGACATCATACTGTCACGTGGGGGCGTTATACAAAACTGTAAAGTGTTATTAAGCTGTTTCAAAGGGGACACCTTATGGGTCTGTTTTCTAGAATCGAGTATAAGATGTTTTGGTGATGGGAAAAAGGGTGATGGGTATTTATAAACAGGTTGTATTGGTAGAATGTTTATTTTTCTGGCTTAAAAAGAACTTTGATTTTACAATCAAAATTCTCATTAAAAAGGGGACGAATGTTACACAATAGCTGTGCTGGGGAAGATATAGCTCGGGGGGAGATATATATTTATGACTGACTGGGAAGAGAAAGCTCGGACAGATATATATATTTATGGCTGAAACTAAGTGGGCCCTGGACTCCAATTAACGTGTACCTGTCGACTTAATTGACACTTGACCCTAATTAACGTGCACCTGTCATGAAGCATTCGTGCACCTGTCATGAAGCATTCGGGGAGTGAATCAAAAGTTACTAACAGGTCATTTTTATGGTTAGCTGGGGGCAAAACGCAGGAAGGCTTAAATTCGGACTGTAACTTCAGAACAGACACACACGAACTCAGGACTTTAGACGAGCGACATCCTAACACACCATGAGTACCTGAATAAACTACCAACTCGACCAACTTGTGTGTCCAGCATGTTTTGTTACATAAGTCTGCAAGGGCGTGGCAGACCTTAGGATCAAATCTTAAATCATGTTTGTGATTGTCTCTTTACGCCCAGCATAAACAGTATATTATACAGTTTTTGGGTTGGGGATCTCAACCGTTAAAAGCTATGACTCAGGTCCTGTCCCCCTGTCTATAGTTGGGGTCAGCGTCAAAATTTATATCAGATCCATTTGTTGTCCCTAAGGGATATTTCTTACCAAATTTGGTTCAAATCAATTTAGTACTTTAGGACTAGTAGTGATTTAAAATGATTTACCTCTATTTCCCCTATTGTTCCCCTTTGACAAAAGATATTTTTGACTAAATTTTGTTCAAATCCATTCAGTCCTATAGGACTATATATAGTAGAGATCAAAAGGCTTTACCTATATTTCCCCAGTTGGATCAGAGTCACCATTTATGCAAAATCTGATCCTCTTTCCCAAAGGATGTTTCTGACCAAATTTTCACAAAATCTATTCATAACTTTATGACAAGAAGAGATTTAAAGGAATTACCTCTATTTTCCCTATTGGGCCCCGCCGTTCTGGCCCCTTTGGGGTCAGGGTCACCATTTATGCAAAATCTGTTCCCTCTTCGCCCAAGGATGTTTCTGACCAAATTTGGTCAAAATCCAATCAGGACTTTTTAACAAGTAGCGATTTTAAGCAAATGTTGCAGACAACGAACAGGCAGAGGGACGTGCGGATGCGGCACCATCACATAAGCTCACTTAGCCCTTCGGGCCAGGTGAGCTAAAAATTAATATGATTTTCAACATTTTTTTTATTGAACCTGTATAAAGAGAGCACCTGTCATATGTGACCTTTTTTGTTGCCTCCTTCGAAGGAAACATTTGACTGTATGATGAATGATATTGGGGACAATTGTAAACAACTGGATTAGTTATTTGACAATTTTTAGTTTGGGACATTAACCGAAAACTGCAAGCTTTTAAGGTAGGCACGTGGTACGATGTATTGACAGGATCATACTCGGGTGCCTGAGAATTTGTTACATCTAGTTTTGGACCTAAATTAAGGTTTTTAGAGTGTGTTTACACTTTTGGAGGTTTAGATCAATTTCCGATAAAAATGGCACCCTAATCTAAACTCCTCAGAAGTAATAAAATTATTCTATTCACCATAATTTAGGTACAAAAACTACGCTGTAAGTGTAACACATTCTCGGGCCCCTTTGAGCAAGCTTAAGGTTATGTCCTTCAGTAGTCTAGCTAGCTAAGTATTAGTTTCATGAACAGGTTACATCTGTCGAATAATATAATCTAACGTATGTAACTTTTTAAAAGAGAATGGATTTCTGTGACCAATCTCAAACGTTTTATTTCAGTATCGGGCATAACATAAAATCACGAAATCTGACTGACAGGCAGCTGATGCTATTTGCATTTCACACGGTTATCGAGGAGACCAGTATGAGGAATTTAGGACCAGTATATCTTGAATTAATGCTTTCGGAAATGTCAGTTTTTTGTCAGATCAAGTATTATTAAAGCTATCTGCGATATGATACTCATGGCAATTAACTCATAGGCATGTAAAACAGCTGTTTTACGTGTGTAATACACCCGTACATTATTGTACACAACCTTACAATGCACTTTTGTAAACAAATGTTTCACTTTGCCAGGAACGAAAAAGCGTGTGCCCCACTTACTGAATCGGGAAATGAAGTGATGTGAAAATGTAAATATTTTAAGATTGATAGCAACTGTGTGTCAGGTCTGTGATATACTTACTGAGGGGATACAAACTTTTTTCTCAAACAATATAACTCGAACACCAAAAATACTCTTTGGAGTTAGCCTGCCCACAGCCTTGATGGACCAACCTTTATTTTGTAACATGTATTTGATGCATGTATGATGCAAATGTACTATATACATTGACAAACATATATCAGTTCTCTCTCCTCGATAATGCCCTATTAAATATGAACAAAAATTTATGCTATCTTCAATAAACAGCATGTGTTTATACAACGTCAAGGGTTAACAAGAGGCTCAGAGGGCCTGTATCGCTCACCTGGATACATTGGTATAAAGGTAATCATGGTTAAGTATTTTCCAGAAAGATTCATTCAGTACTTTGGTCAAAATCCATTTTATCCTTAGGACAAGTAGTAATTTAAAAGGCTTAATCTATATTTCTCCTTTTGGGCCCCACCACTCTGGCCCCTTTGAAGTCAGCATCACCTTTTATGCAAAATCTGTTCCCCCTTCCCCAAGGATGTTTCTGACCATATTTGGTCAAAATCCATTAATTTTATAACTTCATGACTAGTAGCAATTTTAAGGAATTACAGTATTATAATACTGTCAGTGTAGATAAGGAAAAAGTTGATAAAAGGTAGTTGGAGATAGAAACAACAAAAAAGTTTATATCATTGTTCTTGAAACATTGAGATTGTAGGTATCGGTATTTGGACTGAATAGGGGTAAAACGTCAGAAGGTTTTTCCAGAGTTTTTGTCTTATTGAGTTTCATCTCACCTGGCCCGAAGCGTCTGTGAGCTTATGCCATGGCGCGCGTCCACAGATATACTTATAAGTGATGTTTATGCTTTGAATTGACACCATATACCGTATTTGACAGGGAATAAGCCCCCAGCCCCCGAGAAAAATAATTGATCAAAAGTAGGGAGGGGTCTTATTCACGAATACGTCCCTGTTCACAAAAGTCTGCCATCTTGGATATTTTACTGTTTTGATCTAGGAACTCAGTGAGTCCACACTATACCAGTAATGTAATTCTAGTTGTTTGTTTTGTTAAAATAACAATTTACATTCATAATGTTTAAAAACAGTCACATAACAAGTTGATGCCATTTATGGTGTTGTTGTTTCTCTGAACAGATTTTCTATTAGCAATTAATCACATTCAGATGTGTAAAAGGAATTAATAGCATGACAATAAGACTACTTGTCATTTGGCTACTGCCATTACGAGATTTGAGATAGGCCTACAAGGCAGTAAATAGCTCAAGAAATTTGAGTAAACAAGGTAGAATTAACACAAAACCAATGCATGAATCATACAAAAACAACAACCCAACTTATTTGCATTGAGATATATATATTAAAGATTTTTTTTTTTTTGCACACAGTTAAATACATTTTATGTTCAGACACAAAATTAGGAAGAAATCAACATGTTTTTTATTGAGAGAAAGACAAAATTAAGGGAGGGGGCTTATTCCCACCCTGTTCCAAGAACCTTTGCCAAAGTGGGGAGGGGGCTTATTCGTGACAGGGGGCTTATTCCCGGTAAAATATGGTAAGTTAAAATGATAATAGTGTAATTGTTGCCTATACAGAATAATAAATTATAAAAAAAGGTTTTGATCAAAGAGAAAAATATCGTAGTTATAGGGAGTAAGGAACTTACTATGTATTTCTATGTGAACATTTGGTCATGGAAGTTTTTACAAGTTTCAGATGAGGGGAAAAGGGGTGAGGAAGTCATCAAGGGCGTCATCGAGTCCGTATGCTTGTCTGCGGCTGGAGAGGGGCCGTCATTCAAGGTTTCTGGGGATGATCAGACAAGACCAGGAGGCCCCCTGTCCCCGCAGCAACTGGAGGAGTTGGTGGAGAAGGTGACAGAAAGGGTCACACCACAGTTGGCAGAAACGTTACATCAGGCTATTGAGCCTCGGACTGCCGTACAGCCTTCAGGTAATGAGTCCAGTACTGACCAAGATTTGGTTGGTAATTTTGCTTGTTCACAATTGCATGAAATTAGGAATGCTTGTAACGACATGTTTGACCCCAAGAATGACCAAGTTGTTAGTGTTAATGATGAACTTGGTAGGAATGTTCCTTCCCCAGTTCAGCATAAAATTCTCAACAAGAGGCCCAGAGGGCCTGTATCGCTAACCTGGTTTCATGTGATATGAAACAAGAATGACTCATAAGTCTATGTGTGGCCCTTCTTGTTATGTCAATATATCATAAGCATTTTTGATGGGTACATGTACATTGCTTTTGTTGTAATTCTAACAAGAGGCCCAATGGGCCTGCATCGCTCACCTGGAATTAATCTCTTGTAACCCTAAAGTCGTCAAAATGGCCCCTTAGGGGTCCGAGTCACCATTTATGCAAAATTTGTTCCCCTTCCCCCAACGATGTTTCTGACCAAATTTGGACAAAATCTATTCATAACTTTATGACAAGAAGAGATTTAAAGGAATTACCTCTATTTCCCCTATTGGGCCACGCCCCTCTGGCCCCTTAGGGGTCCGAGTCACCATTTATGCAAAATTTGTTCCCCTTCCCCCAAGGTTGTTTCTGACCAAATTTGGACAAAATCTATTCATAACTTTAAGACAAGAAGAGATTTAAAGGAATTACTTCTATTTTCGCTATTGGGCCCCGCCCCTCTGGCCCCTTGGGTGTCAGTGTCACCATTGATGCAAAATCTGTTCCCCTTCCCCCAACAATGTTTCTGACCAAATTGGGACAAAATCTATTCATAACTTTATGACAAGAAGAGATTTAAAGGAATTACCTCTATTTCCCCTATTGGGCCACGCCCCTCTGGCCCCTTTGGCGTCCGAGTCTCCATTTATGCAAAATCTGTTCCTCTTCCCCAAAGGATGTTTCTGACCAAATTTGGTCAAAATCCAATTAGGATTTTTTGACAAGAAGAGATTTAAAGGAATTACCTCTATTTTCCCTATTGGGCCCCGTCCCTCTGGCCCCTTGAGTGTCAGTGTCATCATTTATGCAAAATCTGTTCCCCTTCCCCCAACGAAGATTCTGACCAAATTTGGACAAAATCTATTCATAACTTTATGACAAGAAGAGATTTAAAGGAATTACCTCTATTTCCCCTATTGGGCCCCGCCCCTCTGGCCCCTTTGGGGTCCGAGTCACCATTTATGCAAAATCTGTTCCTCTTCCCGGAACGATGTTTCTGACTAAATTTGGGACAAATCCATTCATAACTTTATGACAAGAAGAGATTTAAAGTAATGACCTCTATTTCCCCTATTGGGCCCTGTGCCTCTGGGCCCTTAGGGGTCCGAGTCACCATTTATGCAAAATCTGTTCCCCTTCCCCCAACAATGTTTCTGACCAAATTTGGACAAAATCTATTCATAACTTTATGACAAGAAGAGATTTAAAGGAATTACCTCTATTTCCCCTATTGGGCCCCGCCCCTCTGGCCCCTTTGGGGTCCGAGTCACCATTTATGCAAAATTTGTTCCCCTTCCCCCAAGGTTGTTTCTGACCAAATTTGGACAAAATCTATTCATAACTTTATAACAAGAAGAGATTCAAAGGAATTACTTCTATTTCCCCTATTATGCACCGCCCCACTGGCCCCTTTGGGGTCCGAGTCACCATTTATGCAAAATCTGTTCCTCTTCCCCAAAGGATGTTTCTGACCAAATTTGGTCAAAATCCAATTAGGATTTTTTGACAAGAAGAGATTTAAAGGAATTACCTCTATTTTTCCTATTGGGCCCCGCCCCTCTGGCCCCTTGAGTGTCAGTGTCATCATTTATGCAAAATCTGTTCCCCTTCCCCCAACGAAGATTCTGACCAAATTTGGACAAAATCTATTCATAACTTTATGACAAGAAGAGATTTAAAGGAAATATTACCTCTATTTCCCCTATTGGGCCCCGCCCCTCTGGCCCCTTTGGGGTAAGAGTCACCATTTATGCAAAGTCTGTTCCTCTTCCCCGAACGATATTTCTGACTAAATTTGGGCCAAATCCATTCATAACTTTATGACAAGAAGAGATTTAAAGGAATGACCTCTATTTCCCCTATTTGGGCCCTGTGCCTCTGGGCCCTTAGGGGTCCGAGTCACCATTTATGCAAAATCTGTTCCCCTTCCCCCAACAATGTTTCTGACCAAATTTGGACAAAATCTATTCATAACTTTATGACAAGAAGAGATTTAAAGGAATTACCTCTATTTCCCCTATTGGGCCCCGCCCCTCTGGCCCCTTTGGGGTCAGAGTCACCATTTATGCAAAATTTGTTCCCCTTCCCCCAAGGTTGTTTCTGACCAAATTTGGACAAAATCTATTCATAACTTTATAACAAGAAGAGATTTAAAGGAATTACCTCTATTTCCCCTATTATGCCCCGCCCCTCTGGCCCCTTTGGGGTCCGAGTCACCATTTATGCAAAATCTGTTCCCCTTCCCCCAACAATGTTTCTGACCAAATTTGGACAAAATCTATTCATAACTTTATGACAAGAAGAGATTTAAAGGAATTACCTCTATTTCCCCTATTATGCCCCGCCCCTCTGGCCCCTTTGGGGTCCGAGTCACCATTTATGCAAAATCTGTTCCTCTTCCCCAAAGGATGTTTCTGACCAAATTTGGTCAAAATCCAATTAGGATTTTTTGACAAGAAGAGATTTAAAGGAATTACCTCTATTTTCCCTATTGGGCCCCGCCCCTCTGGCCCCTTGAGTGTCAGTGTAACCATTTATGCAAAATCTGTTCCCCTTTCCCCAACGATGATTATGACCAAATTTGGACAAAAGTTATTCATAACTTTATGACAAGAAGAGATTTAAAGGAATTACCTCTATTTTCACTATTGGGCCCCGCCGCTCTGGCCCCTTTGGGGTCAGAGTCACCATTTATGCAAAATTTGTTCCCCTTCCCCCAAGGTTGTTTCTGTCCAAATTTGGGCGAAATCCAATCAGGACTTTTTGACAAGAAGAGATTTAAAGGAATTACCTCTATTTTCCCTATTGGGCCCCGTGCCTCTGGGCCCTTAGGGGTCAGAGTCACCATTTATGCAAAATCTGTTCCCCTTCCCCTAAGGATGTTCCTGACTAAATTTGGTCGAAATCCAACCAGGACTTTTTGACAAGAAGAGATTTAAAGAATTACCTCTATTTCCCCTATTGGGCCCCGCCCCTCTGGCCCTTTGGGGGTCAGAGTCACCATTTATGCAAAATCTGTTCCCCTTTGCCCAAGGATGTTTCTGACCAAATTTGGTTAAAATCCAATCAGGACTTTTGACTAGTAGCGATTTGAAGCAAATGTTGACAGACGACGGACGGACGACGGACGACGGACGACGGACGACGGACGCTGCGCCATGGCATAAGCTCACCGGACCTTCGGTCCAGGTGAGCTAAAAATGTTAGGTTTTTTGGCAAATAGGGCATTAATCCATGAAATGCGTTCAGTGCAGCATCAATATAGCCAAATAGACACTTTTGGCCCTGCCCCTCAGGCCCCTGGGGGGTCAGCCCCATCATTTGTATAAATTTGAATCCCAGCCACCTAGGGATGCTACCACTGAAATATAAATGCCATACATTGCGTAGTTCCAGAGAAGAAGTCGTTAATATCAATATTGCCAAATAGATACTTTTGACCCGCCCCTCAGGCCCCTGGGGGGTCAGCCCCATCATTTGTATAAATTTGAATCCCAGCCACCTAGGGATGCTACCACTGAAATATAAATGCCATACATTGCTTAGTTCCAGAGAAGAAGTCGTTAATATCAATATTGCCAAATAGACACTTTTGGCCCCGCCCTTCAGGCCCCTAGGGGGTCAGCCCCATCATTTGTATAAATTTGAATCCCAGCCACCTAGGGATGCTACCACTGAAATATAAATGCCATACATTGCTTAGTTCCAGAGAAGAAGTCATTTATATCAATATTGCCAAATGGACCCCTTTTGGCCCCGCCCCTCAGGTCCCTGGGGGGTCAGACCCATCATTTGTATAAATTTGAATCCCAGCCACACAGGGATGCTTCCTACCATATTTAGTTAAATTCTGATCAGTGGTTATGAAGAAGAATTCAATTGTTGGCGGACGGCTGGGCGGACGGACGCCGGACGCCGGACGCCACATTATGGCATAAGCTCACCTTGGTCCTTTGGACCAGGTGAGCTAACAATGAGTATGCTGATCTTGGTCAGTTGTTAGCTAAATATTACCTGTGGAAATATTAATTGACAGAACTTGTTCGTGGATGTGTAATTATAATCAAAAGGTAAGGGAAACTGCATGAGACCAAAGTTGGAAACCGGGACCTTCTGAACTCAAGACAGACACTCAACCGATGGAGTGATCTTCATGGTCACCAAATTGATTGACTTTAATCTAAATCCTTTAAATATCTACTAGATGTAGACAGTACCTGTGAATGTGTTGTAAACATGATGGATGTAAATTCAAAGACAGTGCCTGTGTATGTGGATGTATAATATATAAAAACAATAGTCTTTGGACATGGTATACTATAATTCAGATAATGATACACTGTATTTAAAATATTTTGTGAAAATATCAACGAAATATCTTTCTATTAATTTGATTCATATTAACTGTATAACATGTTTTGTGAATATAGTGAAAATAATCATGATTATTTCTATCTGGTAGTTGATGTATATCTTTTGAATGCATAAATTTATAAATTAATTACTGATAAAGTTACTCTAGATCTAGACTTCATGTTTGTCATAAATTCATTCTTTTTGCAATTATACTTTAAGTATACTTGATATAAACTTGTAACTTTATATTTTCCAGGCTTACTTCAGCTACATGGACATTGTACAGTATTTGCATGTGTACTTGACAATATAGACACCAAGGCTACTTGAAGTATACTTGCAAGCATACTTAGTCTTCAAGAATACTTTAACTATATATATATATATATGTAAAAATAAAAAACGACATGGTCGTTTTTTATTTTTACATATGTTTTCTTCCGCAAGGACATTTCAATTTTATTATTTTATATATATATATATACTTGCAAGTATTCTCCAAGTAGGCAGTACTCCAAGTAGCCTAATACTTAAACCTAATTTGCATACAAAATCAAAGTAAAAACCTAATTTGCATACAAAATCAAAATACTTTAAGAATACTTGAAGTATAGTCCAAAACTTACACTTTAAGACTTAGTATACTTTAAGGCTAAACTTTAAGTAATAGTTGGGTTTTTTGAATTTTAAGATAATTTTCCCTTTGGGGCGCCGCCCTGGCCCCGGGGGAAGGGAAGAAATCCAAATTTTACAGTTTGAATCCATCTTTCTCTAAGGATGATTGTGACAAAGTATAAATAATTTCCTACTTAAGATGGACAAAATATACACAAAAGTGTTATTTCCAATTACAAGAGGCCCAGAAGGCCTGTAGCACTCACCTGGCGCTTTCAGTAGATGCAACAAAAAGTTATCTAAAGTTAAATAATACATAAACATTTCCAGTATGGGATCTGCCAGCCTTTAATGAACTCTTAGCATTACCACAGCACTCACAAGAAATAGGGTTTGACAAATTATGTATAAGTGTTCTTACCATAGGCAGCTGTCATAATTGGAGAGAAATTTCTATTGTGATCTATATCTGTGGATTGAAGGAAAGTGAACTTAACACTATCCAATGGATAGCTATATTTTGTTTTGAACAGATATATATCGTTAACTCAGCAAATAACCAGTAAATGATGACTTGATATAGTAATTATTTATACCTGCCTTTCTCATCAAACTTACCCCATTCGACCCCCTGTGGTGACCTCCCTAAGAATGCCACAGTGCTTGGGTACAAAGTCCAGGATCTGCTGGAACATGCCCTTTAGTCCTGGTCGGCCCCCTGTGGACTTAACATTCTGCTCACTGATCACCTGGGCACAAAGCATACAAATCAGATTAAAAACATTCAAATATTTGATAAAACATTTTCTTTTAAATTTGACCCTTTTGGATAATTTAGCTTTTTATTAAAGCAAAACCATTGTTCCCATTCCTCTTTCCACATTTCTTTGAAGAATATCCAACAGGAAGGGAAATTTCAAGAAAAAGTTGCTAACATCAATCATCATACAAAATCTTCATATGCACATAATTTAGATTGTAAGTCTATTTAATCATTTTAAACAATGATCCTCTGATAATTGGATAGCCTACCTCCTCCATGTAGGGTCGGACCTTCTCCTGTCGGAACAGGTTTTCTACATCCTGAATCTTGTCTATGAGGGCGTAGGTACGGAGACACTGCTGAAGGATCTCTGTGTTTCCGGTGTCCAAACCCTCCAGAAAGTGACCCTCCAGGCTTATTTGTAGTGTGCTTGTTATGTTGGCTATTCTCTGTGATACAAGAGATATTTCACAATGAATTCTTATTTGTCAGGAAACTTCAGTTTCCAATAACAAGAGGCCCAATGGGCCTGCATCGCTCACCTGGTTTTAATCTCTGACTTGTAACAATAAAGACGCCAAAAATCTATAACTGTAAGACATTCAGGACAACATGTAAAGATTTAAACATATTTAACCCCTGTAACATTGTAGGAAAATGTCATTTTCATTTGCAAATTTTGTTTCGCTTCATCCAAGGAAGCTATTCACCAAATATCACATCTCTAGGCCTTTTGGTTTATCAGAAGAAGTCGCCTAAAGGTTTTAAAAGATTTGACCCCTGTGGCCTTGAATATGGGTCAAGATTTGACCCCTTTGGCCTTGAATATGGGTCAAGGTCATTGTTTTCGCAACCTTTGTCAAGCTTCATCCAAGGAACATTTCAGCCAAATATTATGCTTTTGGTATTTCAGAAGAAGTTGTCTAAAGCTCTTAACAAATTTCACCCCTACGACCTTGAATATAGGTCAAGGTCATTTTCATTAGCACATGTTGCTCGGCTTCTTTCAAGGAAGCTACAAGCCAAATATCATGTCTATAGGCCTTTCAGTTAATCAGAGGAAGTTGATTAAAGGTTTTAACAGATTTGACCTGTGACCTTGAATATGGGTCAATGTCATTTCTTTTCACAAACTTTGTCGGGCTTCATCCAAGTAACCTTTCAGTCAATTATCATCCTTCTAGGGCTTTTGGTATTTCAGAAGAAGTCGTTTGAAGGTTTAACAGATTTAACTTTTGTGACCTTGAATATGGGTCAAGGTCATTTCTTTTCGCAAACTTTGTCGGGCTTCTTCCAAGGAACCTTTCAGCCAAATATTATGCTTCTAGGGCTTTTGGTTTATAAGAAGATGTTGTTTAAAGGTTATAATATATTTGACCTCTGTTACCTTCAATATGAGTCAAGGTCTTTTCTTTTCGCAAATTTTATTCAGCTTCATCCAAGGAAGCTAACAGCCAAATATAAGGTCTCTAAACATAAACATATGGGTCTGCAGTCCAGAATCCTCATCTCTGATTTGTCATTTTTGAGTAACAGAGTTACACAGGAAGTTGTGATATATTCAGCTCATTTCCTAGTCTGGGATGGTTGCAATGTGTGACAAATTATGAAAAATTCTGAACTTGTGACAAAATCATGGACACAAACAAGAGCAGCAAGATCAGTCCACTTCCATAGCACAACTGCAGGCTAGTATGAACAACCAGTACTGTTTTTATGTTCATTTAATGTGATATAGGTCATGTATCACAGCAGTATTTCTTCAGTTAATTTAGGTAAACTGATTTAGTTTAGTTTGGTTTTAGCAAATGGGATATAGATAAATGTATAAACAACTGGGAATTGAAATGTGGCAATTATCAGTCCAGAATCAAGTTGTTAACAAACTACTAGTTTGTATTTATTATGGGGCAATTTTCATTACTGAAATCATACTAAGAAATGTACATCACTCATCAGTTTAACTGATCCACAAAAGATAAAGACTGGTAAAAATTCAAAATAACTGAGAAATAATACTCATAAATATATAACTGCATAGGTATACAAGTGTATATTATTGGTTCTTTTTTATCATATCCTGTATTAAAAAGGGGATACATTACTAACAGCTATCAGGAACAGGAAGTTTATGTTTTTGTTTTACTTTAAATGAAATTTGAGCTGATATTAGGTAGAATTTTGGTAGACTTTTAGATGGAGATTAGGTAGATTTTTGGTAGAATTTTAGACAGATTTTAGGTAGAATTTTATGTGCAGATTTTAGGTGGAATCTTTGGTAGATTATAGGTAGAATTTTAGGTGGATTTTAGGTAGAATAATAGATGGATCATTTCATTGTAATACCCATGACAATCATAGAGAAGTTTTGCAAGAACAAGTTGAACAACTTGATAATATCAATTTTGATTTAAAATCATTGCTAAATCCAACAAAAAAAACTATGAAACTTGTACACAAGTATTTGATAACTACTTCATTGCCATAGACTATATTGAAACAAGAGGCCCAATGGGCCTGCATCGCTCACCTAGAATTAATCTCTGACTGGTGACTCTAAAGTCGCCAAAATGGCCCCTTAGGGGTAAGAGTCACCATTTATGTAAAAACCAGTTCCCCTTCCCCCAAGGATGTTTCTGACCAAATTTGGTCAAAATCGTATCAGGACTTTTGACAAGAAGAGATTTAAAGGAATTACCTCTATTTTCCCTATTGGGCCCCGCCCCTCTGGCCCCTTAGAGGTCAGAGTCACCATTTATGCAAAATCTGTTCCCCTTCCCCAAAGGATGTTTCCGACCAAATTTGGACAAAATCTATTCATAACTTTATGACAAGAAGAGATTTAAAGGAATTACCTCTATTTCCCCTATTGGGCCCCGCCCCTCTGGCCCCATTGGGGTCCGAGTCACCATTTATGCAAAATCTGTTCCTCTACCCCCAACGATGTTTCTGACCAAATTTGGTCAAAATCCAATCAGGACTTTTTGACAAGACGAGATTTAAAGGAATTACCTTTATTTTCCGTATTGGGCCCCGCCCCTCTGGCCCCTTTGGGGTCCGAGTCACCATTTATGCAAAATCTGTTCCCCTTCCCCAAAGGATGTTTCTGACCAAATTTGGTCAAAATCCAAACAGGACTTTTTGACAAGAAGAGATTTAAAGGAATTACCTCTATTTTCCCTAATGGGCCTCAACCCTCTGGCCCCTTGGGTGTCAGTGTCACCATTTATGCAAATCTGTTCCCCTTCCCCCAACGATGATTCTGACCAAATTTGGACAAAATCTATTCATAACTTTATGACAAGAAGAGATTTAAAGGAATTACCTCTATTTTCCATATTGGGCCCCGCCCCTCTGGCCCCATTGGGGTCCGAGTCACTATTTATGCAAAATCTGTTTCCCATTCCCCAACGATGTTTCTGATCAAATTTGGACAAAATCTATTCATAACATTGTGACAAGAAGAGATTTAAAGGATTACCTCTATTTCCCCTATTGGGCCCCGCCCCTCTGGCCCCTTTATGGTCAGAGTCACCATTTATGCAAAATCTGTTCCTCTACCCCCAAAGATGTTTCTGACCAAATTTGGTCAAAATCCAATCAGGACTTTTTGACAAGAAGAGATTTAAAGGAATTACCTCTATTTTCCCTAATGGGCCTCGCCCCTCTGGCCCCTTGGGTGTCAGAGTCACCATTTATGCAAAATTTGTTCCCCTTCCCCCTTCAATGTTTCTGACCAAATTTGGACAAAATTTATTCATAACTTTATGACAAGAAGAGATTTAAAGGAATTACCTCTATTTCCCCTATTGGGCCCCGCCCCTATGGCCCCTTAGGGGTCAGAGTCACCATTTATGCAAAATCTGTTCCCCTTCCCCCAACGATGTTTCTGACCAAATTTGGACAAAATCTGTTCATAACTTTTTGACAAGAAGAGATTTAAAGGAATTACCTTTATTTCCCTATTGGGCCCCACCCCTCTGGCCCCTTTGGGGTCAGAGTCACCATTTATGCAAAATCTGTTCCCCTTCCCCAAAGGATGTTTCTGACTAAATTTGGTCAAAATCCAATCAGGACTTTTTGACAAGAAGAGATTTAAAGGAATTACCTCTATTTTCCATATTGGGCCCCACCCCTCTGGCCCCTTTGGGGTTCGAGTCACCATTTATGCAAAATCTGTTCCCCTTCCCCCAACGATCTTTCTGACCGAATTTGGACAAAATCTATTCATAACTTTATGACAAGAAGAGATTTAAAGGAATTACCTCTATTTCCCCTATTGGGCCCTGCCCCTATGGCCCCTTAGGGGTCAGAGTCACCATTTATGCAAAATCTGTTCCCCTTCCCCCAACGATGTTTCTGACTAAATTTGGACAAAATCTATTCATAACTTTACGACAAGAAGAGATTTAAAGGAATTACCTCTATTCCCCCTATTGGGCCCCGCCCCTCTGGCCCCTTAGGGGTCCGAGTCACCATTTATGCAAAATCTCTTCCCCTTCCCCCAAGGATGTTTCTGACCAAATTTGGACAAAATCTGTTTATAACTTTTTGACAAGAAGAGATTTAAAGGAATTACCTTTATTTCCCCTATTGGGCCCCACCCCTCTGGCCCCTTTGGGGTCCGAGTCACCATTTATGCAAAATCTGTTCCCCTTCCCCAAAGGATGTTTCTGACGTAATTTGGTCAAAATCCAATCAGGACTTTTTGACAAGAAGAGATTTAAAGAATTACCTCTATTTTCCCTATTGGGCCCTGCCGTTCTGGCCCTTTGGGGGTCAGAGTCACCATTTATGCAAAATTTGTTCCCCTTCGCCCAAGGATATTTCTGACCAAATTTGGTTAAAATCCAATCAGGACTTTTTGACTAGTAGCGATTTGAAGCAAATGTTGACAGACGACGGACGGACGACGGACGACGGACGCTGCGCTATGGCATAAGCTCACCGGACCTTCGATCCAGGTGAGCTAAAAATTTCAACCGGTAATCGAAATTGAACAATATCTAAATTCCGACCAATCAGAAGCCTTCATTTCGTTACCATGGCAACGGTTTCGTGAGTGGTTCCATTGTGTTCAGCTTCCCTCAATACCCCTATGTACCGATTTTCACCAAAATTGAACAATACCTAAATTTCGACCAATCAGAGGCCAGGAAATAATGGCGGCCATTTTGGAATTTTGCTACAAGACATGCGCGTTGCACACCTTCTGCCCCCACCAATGCTCATGTGAAGTTTCATAAGAATCAGTCCAGTAGTTTAGGAGGAAATTGCTGGACAAGTTCATAATGGAAAGATAGAAGAAAGCCGAAGAAGAATAATAATCAGAAGAAGAAGAAACGGAGCAAACACAGTATGTTCACCAACTTCGTTCGGGGGACATAATAAAATCGAACGGAAAGAAACAGGCTAATATTACTCTTCCGAAAAAAACGTAACTTTCAAACGTAATTGATGTTACAATCAGTTTTTTTAATTGACTATAATATGATACCAAATCCGGAATAAGATGTGAAATATGTATAAAGTCTAAGGTCAGACTTCAAAAAGTTACATAATATTATCTAATGATGATTGCACAAACTATCACACCTTACCTCTTATAAGACATCAGTCATCACATGATTATTTGAAAGTCTTGTCAGGTGTTAGCGGGATGATTTATTTCAGAAGGACAAATTATACAGCAAAGGTTTTTAGTGTTTTAGATATATATTATATAATTACACTTTTCAGTGGCCCCTTTTAATTTAAAATTGCCCCCATTCTTTAACACTGTGGGCCCAACTGGCCCTCTTTGTGTAAATACTGGATTAAACACTGCCTGAGTGGGTACTTCACTATATGAGACTGTCTGAGGCGGCTCATAACTATGTTGTGCTTGTATACACTCTTATAAATCAGGTGCACTTTATGCATGGGCTAAAGTGAGAACTGAAATGTGACTGTACAGGACGACACAACATAATTACTAGATAAAACAAGAAGCCCAGAGGGCCGGTAATATTCACTCACCTGGATAAATTGGTATCAAGGTAATCATGGCAAAATATTTTTTTAAAAAGATGCTATGGGCAGGGACAGACCCAAAGAATTATCCTTGAAGTATATCTGTATAAATTAAAGATAGGTTAATGGGTGGGTATCTCAACTCACTGTTCTCAAGCTCAGCTGAGAACCAAGGTCCCTAGGGCTGGGCTAGACCCTTACATCAATGATAATATCATGATTGTGTTTGTTTCTGTATAATTGCGGGGTGGGATAACTGAGAACCAAGGTCCCTAGGGCTGGGCTAGACACTTACATCAATGATCATATCATGATTGTGTTTGTTTCTGTATAGTGTTGGAATGGGATGTCAGTAAGGGCGTGGCAGACACTTGGGTCAAATCTAAAATCATATTTGCAATGTTCTCTTTATGCTTAGCAATTGTATGTAGTTTTGGGTTGGGGATCTCAACTGTTTAAAAGTTATATCAATATTGCCAAATAGTCCCCTTTTGGCCCCGCCCCTCAGGCCCCTGCGGGTCAGCCCCATCATTTGTATAAATTTGAATCTCAGCCATTTAGGGATGCTACCAATAAAATATAAATGTTTAACATTGTTTAGATCCAGAGAAGAAGTCGTTAATATAAATATAGTCAAATGGACCCCTTTTGGCCCCGCCTCTCAGGTCCCTGGGGGGGTCAGCCCCCTCATTTGATAAATTTGAATCGCAGCCACCTAGGGATGCTACAACTAAAAAAATATGAATGTTTCACATTGCTTAGATCCAGAGAAGAAGTCGTTAATATGAATATAGCCAATGGCCCCCTTTTGGCCCCACCCCTCAGGTCCCTGGGGGGGGGGGCAGCATAAGCTCAGTTGCCCTTCGTTCAGGTGAGCTAAAAAAACGAAGAATTTTTAGCTGAGTGGAATCATAAGAAACAAATTTTTTAGCATCTGGTTTTCCACATAACATTTTTATATGAAAAGTCTTTTGTTCATTAGTAAAGGAAATTTATGAAACCGAGACATGTAGCACTGTAGATCTGATGATGTCTAATCCACCTAAGAAAGTTTTTATCTTCACTAGAAGAAGAAACCTTACATAAATGCCATATTTGTTTCAAAATATATTTCACGCAGTGATGTCATGGTTACTTACTGGTCGTATTCGTTCCACTAGGGGGAGCCCTGTACTCTTGATGACGTAAAACTGAAGTTTGTTGAACTCGTTGGCCACTCTTTCTATCAACTGACCATTTAGTTGGCTGTAACATGTATCACAACAAATTACTATATTATGTTTATATGAACAATCAATGCATGGTGTAGGGTAAAATGATTGCGGTCAATAACACAATTATTTGTTCAAAAGATCACAAGAAAATAATGATCATTGAGACAAAATAGCTGATAAATCTGTTATTGATTTATTATGATAGCTACATAAGGCCTAAAATAAAACAAGAGGCCCAGAGGACCTGTATCGCTCACCTGGATACATTGGTATCTAGGTCTCACCTGGATACATTGTTATCTAGGTAATCATGGTAAAATGTTTTCCAAAAAGATCCCATGGACAGGGACATACCTAAAGACCAATCTTTGAAGCATATCTGTATAAATATAAATATATAGTTTGGTTAATGGGCGAGTTTCTCAACTGATTTCAAATTCAACAGAGAAACTGGGTCCCTGAGGGCTGTGGCCAGACCCTGACATCAATGCTAATATCATGATTGCATTCCTCTCTTTACACCAAGCAATTGTACAGTATTTGGTTATGAAGTCTACAAGGGCATGGTAGATCCTGGGAACAAATCTATATCAGGATTGTGATTGTCTCCTAATGCCCAGCAAATTGTATAGATAGTTTTGGGTTGGGGATCTCAACCATTTAACTCTTTCCGTACCGCTGTTGACTATAGTCGACAAATAAATGTGCTCCCTCCTCCCCGCTGTCGACTACAGTCGACAAAGAAATGTGTTCCCTCTTCCCTGTTGTCGACTACAGTCGACACGCTATGTTTACGTTATCTAAATGCTGATTAGTTACAATAAGCAGACGACACATGTAATTATCCAATAAAATGACATATAAATGATTCCCAAGATTTTCAAAACAATTATTTTATTAACGATAAACAAAGTTTGGTCGACTCGGAAAACAAAATCAGCTGATCTTGACCTAGTTACTGGCGATAGCCATTCTATCTCAACGGTAACGTTTGATATCTATTTTTATCAGATATATCAGCTGTCTGCAGTGCATCGCAGTCTCAAAATCAACCTTTGAATATCATGTTAAAAATATCTACTCAACAACGCTAGGGGAATGCACTAACCTGAATTTTTTTCGCAACGAAAAAAAACACATCAACAATCAACATGGTAATCTGCCATTTTGAAAAAACGTCTGGGGGCGTGCCTAGTAATAACTTCCGGTACAGAAGCCGGAAAGGGAACGAAGTACGGAAAGAGTTAAAAGTTTAAATGATTCAGAAACTGATTCCGCAAGGGTGGGGCTCACCCCGGGACCAATCATAATATCATGATTGTATCAGTCTCTTTATGCCAAGCAATGGTTCAAATCTATTCTATACTTTAAGACAAGTAGGGATTTAAAAGGCTTTAATTCCTCTATTTTCCATATTGGGCCCGCCCCTCGATCCTGTCCCAGGGGGGGTCAGAAGCACCATTTATACAAAATCTGTTTCCCTCCCCCCCAAGGATGTTACTGACCAAATTTGGTTTTAAAACCATTCAGTACTTAAAGACTAGTAGGGATTTAAAAGGCTCTTCCTTTATTTCCCTATTTGGCCCGCCCCTTCGGCCCCATGGGGGTCAGAATCACCATTTAAACAAAATTTGTTCTCCTCCCCCAAAGGATGTTTCTGAACTAAATTTTGTTCAAAACTATTCATTACTTTATGACTAGTAGGGATTTAAAAGGCTTTTCCTCTATTTCCCCTACTGGGCCCCGCCTCTCAGGCCCCAGGGGGGTCATTGACCAACCGTTTATACAAAATTGAATCCCCTTTACTCAAGGTTACTTCAGACCAAATTTGGACAATATCCTGCCATTCCTAAAGAAGAAGCAGAAGGATCTTAAAGAGTTTACTATATTTTTCCTATTGGGCCCCAAGTCAAAATACAGCAGGATTTTAGCAGAGTTTCAGCAGGATTTCAGTGGAGTTTACAGCAGGGTTTTAAGCAGGGATATAGCACCACTAAATAACCGCTGAACCCTGCTGAATCCCTGCTCCACTCTTAACTTAAATAAATAGTTGGTTTACTTCATAGTATCTACAGCAGGATTTCAGCGGGATTGCAGCGGGATTGCAGCGGGATTGCAGCGGTTATATAGCGGGATTGCAGCGGACAATACAGCAAGATTTCAGTGGTTATATAGCAGCATTTCAGTGAACAGTACAGTGGGATTTCAGCGGTTATATAGCAGGATTTCAGTGGACAATACAGCAGGATTCCAGCAGTTATATAGCGGGATTTCAACGAACATTTAGTGGGATTTCTTGGGATTTTTGGCAGCGTCTCATTTTATTAGATGCATAACAAGAGGCCCAGTCGCTTAAACCAATATAGCTAAATAACCCTTTTTGGCCCCGCCCCTAAGCCCCCTAGGGGGTCAGTCCCACCATTAGCACAATTTTGAATCTTAAGCACCTAGGGATGCTTCCTGCCAAATAAAGCTGATTTCCAATCAATGATTATGGAGAAGAAGTCAATTAAACCAATATAGCTAAATAACCCTTTTTGACCCTGCTCCTCAGCTCCCTAGGGGGTCAGTCCCACCATGAGTACCATTTTGAATCCTGAGCACCTAGGGATGATTCATGCGAAATAAGGTTGATTTCCAATCAGTGGTTATGGAGAAGTCGCTTAAACCAATATAGCTAAATAACCCTTTTTGCCCCCGCCCCTAAGCCCCCTAGGGGGTCAGTCCTACCATGAGTACAATTTTAAATCCTGAGCACCTAGGGATGCTTCCTGCCAAATAAGGCTGATTTCCAATTAATGGTTATGAAGAAGTCGACTAAAACAGTATAGCTAAATAACCCTTTTTGTCCCGCCCCTCAGCCCCCTAGGGGATCATGCAGTCCCACCATGAGTACCATTTTGAATCCTGAGCACCTAGGGATGCTTCCTGCCAAATAAGGTTGATTTTCAATCAGTTGTTATGGAGAAGAAGTCGACTAAACCAATATAGCTAAATAACCCTTTTTGACCCCACCCCTCAGCCCCCTAGGGGATCAGTCCCACCATGAGTACCATTTTGAATCCTGAGCAGCTAGGGATGCTTCATGCCAAATAAGGCTGATTTCCAATCGATGGTTATGGAGAAAAAGTCGATTAAACCAATATAGCTAAATAACCCATTTTGGCCCCGCCCCTCAGCTGCCTAGGGGGTCAGTCCCACCATTAGTACAATTTTGAATCTTGGGCCCCTAAGGATGCTTCCTGCCAAATAAGGTTGACTACCAATCAGTGGTTATAGAGAAGAAGTCGACTAAACCAATATAGCTAAATAACCCTTTTTGGCCCCGCCCCCTCAGCCCCCTAGGGGATCAGTCCCACCATTAGTACAATTTTGAATCCAGGGCACCTAAGGATGCTTCCTGCCAGATAAGGTTGATTACCAATCAGTGGTAATGAAGAAGAAGTCGCTAATATCAATATAGGTAAATAATTTTTTTGCCCCCACCCCTCAGCCCCCTAGGGGTTAGTCCCATCATGGGTACAATTTTGAATCCTGGGCACCTAGCTATATAGGGATACTTTCTGCCAAATAAGGCTCATTTCTAATCAGTGGTTATGGAGAAGAAGTCGCTTAAACCAATATAGCTAAATAACCCTTTTTGGCCCCGCCCCATAGCCCCCTAGGGGGTCAGTCCCACCATTAGTACAATTTTGAATCCTTGGCACCTACGGATGCTTCCTGCCAAATTAGGGTGATTTCCTATAAGTGGCTATGGAAGAGAAGTCGTTTAAAGAAATTGTTGACGGGCGATGGACGGACGAGGGACGCCACGGTATGGCATAAGCTCACCTCGGTCCTTCGGACCAGGTGAGCTAAAAATGAGCAATACAACATGATTTCAAAAGATTTAACGTCTCACATTTATTTGATTGTGACAAAACTGGACAAGACTCATACAAGCACTTCTATTGATCACCAGATGACTCCTACTGATTTATATCATCCTAACAGTCACACAGGTCAAACAGTCTGAATTTTGTATAAGACTAGAACCAAGGTACTGAATCTAATTATTCAGTACAGTATTGAAAGATGATTAAAACATATAGACACAGAGGAAGACAATTGCATCTCCCAAAACACTGCAGAATACAGTGCCTCTTTCCAAAACAGCAAAAGATAGTGCCTCTTTCCAAAACATAGAAGACAGTGTCTCTTTTAGAAGAAGACACTGTTGATCTTTCCAAAAGTACATACATTTGTACATTCTTCACATAATTATGTATTGTCAAAGTGTAATACATAACTTTTGTCACTTTAAGCAAAACCAATCTAAATCTAGACTATGCTAACCTACTGGCAAAACAGAAAACAATATGGAGCCCTTGAAATATTCCCTCCAGAATTCCTTTCATTTCGAATGATGTAAGGTTGATTTTGGGCAGCTGACTGAAAGGCTGGATTTGATTGGCTGGCTATTTGAAAGGGGATACAAGGTAGCTCATACACAACACAGCGGGATTTCAGCGGAGATAAAGCAGGGATTCAGCGGCCGCTGAAATGAAATCCTGCTGCACTACAGTTTTAAAACAGAAAGTTTATACAGCAGGGGTTCAGTGTCGCTGGAGGGGGGGGGTCCAGACCAACCACTTAAACAAAATTGAATCCGGACTAGTAGGACTTTATAAGAAAAGCTGACACACGGACGCATCGCCATGACATAAGCTCACCAGCCCTTCAGGCCAGGTGAGCTAACTAGGTGTGTTTCTGCTAACCCGACCCAACCTATTTTTTCAATCCTGACCCTAAATGTTTTTTGGTTATAAACGTTGATGAAAAAAACCAGAGATCTCAAATGGATCTTGGTGCCCACTATCAATGATTTTTCTTTCATTCTTAGAAAGATGGATCTTTTCCCTTTTTTTTAACTTTTATTTATGTATTTAATCTTAGTTTTATGAATTTAAATTTCCCTTGAAAATTAAATAGTTGAAAGAAGGTCTCTTGTCAGGAGTTTTGTTTTTCTGATCAGTTCCAAATTCCAAATCTATTTTGTATTTCTTAAACAAGAGATCCCAGAGGGGTCTTGGTGCCCACCATCAATGATTTTTCATTTGTTCTTAGAAAGTTAGATCTTTTCCCTTCTTTTTTATCTTTCATATATGCATTTAATCTTAGATCTATGAACTTTGAAAATTTCCTTTGAAAATTAATAATAGTTGAAAGAAGGTCTCATGTCAGAAGTTTTGCTTTTTCTGATTATTTCCAAAATCCTATACCGTAATTTCTCGCATATAGTGTGCACTCGCGTATAGTGCACAGGAACTTTTCGGGGTCCAAAAATGAAAAAAGAAATCTTGAAAAAAAAAAAATCGAAAAAAAACCGTCAAGCCGGAATGATAGCACCAACCAGGTAAGTCGCCATTTAAGGTTAATTAAACAAACACCTTTCAATAGGAAACTTTGAAAACATAACACAATGCCTCGTTAATTAGGCTTGACATTGATTGACACCTCGCGCGAGTTAGGCCTACGCTGAAGATCTGTTGACACCAGCGAAGGCACAGGCCTAATATAGATAATTGAAATATAAGATGTTTTCACGGCAATATCATTCATACCATCAATTAAATCTTACATAAGACTTAATCTTCCACGTGTTATATAAAATAAACAATTTGGGAGTCTCTGTGCATCTAGACATCGATAGAGTCGGCAGTGTACTGGGTTGACGGGTGTACTAAAAGCAGTCACTCAATCAAGTCCAACGAGGACCACATACAGCCGAATTTGTTAGACATAAAAGACACAAAGTTAACCCTTTGTGATTTCAGCATTTTTTCTTTGAAAAGAACATATGGATATGTATTGGACTGTTTTAAGTCCCTAAATGTTTATTTTCCAAACTCTGACTGTTATCGTTGCCAGTTCAACTGCCATGTTTGCGACTCTGTTGTTTACGGCCAGTTATTAATATTACGCAACCTTCACTCTTTGCAATACACAAACCAATCCATCAGGATTGAATTATTCAGTATGATTTTACACAAGAAAGGCATTTTTAACATCAGAGTGCTAACAACGATCTAATTCTTCGGTATATTTCACCATATGACTTGTGCTATTATGTAGCGTCAATACAATGTCGACCTGTACGTTCAGCCTTCAGGCTTCTTTCCTCGAGTTTATTTATCAGATCATATCGTATTGTATGGCTTTTATAATTGAAACTTGTCTTGGTTGTAAAAAGATAATGCAAATCAGGAATTATTTAACAAAATATCAACTGTTAACTACTGCGAGGATATTTCAAGTCATTTTAAAAATCTCCAAAAATTAACGATACCCCCTTTTTGACACTTTCGATTTTCCCTAAAAAAGTGCGCACTATACGCGAGAAATTACGGTAATTCAAGAAAGATCCATCTTGTGTTTCTTAAAAAATAACCATAATAGTATATTATATAGTCAAAATACAATAATGGCAGCAATACTTTCTCCCCAAAATCCAAGATGGCAGCCTGATGTTCATCGGATCAGCTCAAAAACTGGTCAATGCACAACAACAAACCAAAAGGAACCTGCATATGAAATTTGAAAATGATCCATCTAACACTGTTCATGAAATAACCATCACAAACTATTACCAAGTACCAAGGGGAACCAGCATTTGAAATTTAAGAAGGATCCATCCAGTTCTTCTCAAGAAATACCGATCACAAACTATTAATCTAAAATCCAAGATTGCCGCCTGTCTGCCATATTGTTTTTTGGATCGGCATGAAAATTTTACAATGCACAACTAGGGACCAAGGGGAACATGCATGTAAAATTTGAGAAAGATCAATCCAGTACAAAGTCTGTGGTTTGAAGCAAACGTTTATACGTCAGTCATATTGGATGGGTATATTCTCATTTCCTTATATGTAAATTCTGCATGATTCAATAATGTTCATTTAAAACATTAAACATGAACGGAGTTAGATTTAATCATATGTGAAGTTTATGTAAGATTCATGCAAGAAGTTGTCCACTGGTCTGTAATTACCCAAATGTCCCAAAGTATTCTGAACGAAGTACCAGATACTGTAAAAGTTGTCTCCCTTATCTAGAGTAATTACTAGGCACCAAGGGATCCTGCATATGAAATTTGAGTATGATCCATCAAGTACTTCAGATCTGAAGAAATAGCAATAACAAACTTTCAAAGCAAAATCCAAGACGGCCACCATGCTTTCAGCCATTTTATTTTTCCGATCAGTCTTAAATCAAAAGGGCACAACTAGGCACCAAGGGAACCTACATATGAAATTTGAGTATGATCCATCAAGTACTTCTCAATAATTAGCGATAACAAACTTTCAATGTCAAAATCCAAGATGGCCGCCTTTCAGCCATTCTGTTTTTCTGATCAGTCCTAAAATCAATCAAAGTACTGAAAGTACTGGAAGCTAAGGCGAAAAAACAGTATTAATATGATGTTTTGGATGGAGTACACAGTATACATATGTAATAGAAATAAATGGTATTCAAGATTAGCAAAAGTTGACTTTTCATCGACCACAATGGAAAAGTAGGGAGTTGTCAATAAAAGTCAGCATGGTCGGTCAAAACTCAGTGTTCATTGAAAAGTCAGCGCTCCCAAAGAAATTAAAAGAGTTTTATAGTTGCCAGTTTCACGGCATTATAAATCAAACAATCAGAAATTACCAAAAGAGAATATGATAGTTCACATAACAAATTCATTTGTGCAGCTAGTCAATGTAAGGTTTGTATGAATCTTCATGTTGGTGAAACAGGGCTCACCCTGATAATCTTGAACCTTAAAAAAAACCAAGAGATCCCAGCAGGATCTTGGTGCCCGTCATAAATGATTTTTTATTCATTTTTAGAAAGATGGATCTAAAATCATATTTGTGATTGTCTCTTTATGCTTAACGATCATATATATCGAAGAGCTCCCACCGATTGAGTGAAATCACTGAGTAATGTGTCCGTGTCGTTTTTTATTTTTACATATATATAGTTTTGGGGTGTGAATCTTAGCCGTATAAAAGTTATGACTAAAGAGTCAAGTCTGCAAGGGTGTTGCAGACCATGGGTTCAAATCTAAAATCATATTTGAGACCTTCTCGTTATGCTCAGCAATTGTATATATAACAAGGCATCAAGGGGAACCTACAAATGAAATTAGAGAAAGATCCATCCAGTAGTCAGAAATAACAAACTATTACTCTCGACAAATCGAAAATGACCACCTGGCGACCATATTGTTTATCAAATTTGTTCGTAAATGAAATATGCAAAACTAAGCATCAATGGGAACCAACAAATGAAATTTGAGAATGATCCATTCAGTACTTCTCAAGAAATAGTGATACAAACTTTTACTCACAAATACAAGATGGCCACCTGGCGGCCATATTGTTATCGTATTTGTCCAAAAATGGAATATGCAAAACAAGGCAGCAAGGGGAACCAACAAATGAAATTTGAGAATGATCCATCCAGTACTTTCCCAAAAATAGCGATAACAAGAATTGTTTAAGGACGGACGACGGACGCAGCATGATTTGATAAGCCCACCATCTGATGATGGTGGGCTAAAAAAAAGCCAAGTGTGATTTTCAGTAGCCACTTATTTTTATCAGTAGTGTTCTTTTCACAGCCACCAGTCAACCCCGGCTTGTCATTCCTCCAAATGCTATCAAGTCTGAATTGCAACATTCAACAGCTAATAGTTATATTTTTTCCTAATCATTATTTTTAATTAAGACGTATAATGACCAAGTTTTAGAATTAATATTTTCAGATGAATGGCTGTTACTTTCAAGAAACAAACAACATATATCAATACATGATGAACAATACACTTTATTTTCAAATTCAGTAATAAATACTATCAATACAACAATTTGACTAACCATAAAAATTAGAACTTTCTTTCCAGGTAAAAATCTGTCAATTTCTCAAGATCATCTCAAGAATGCTGGTCACTTTCATTATCTGTTAATTTGTTCAAGTATGAATTTGGCACATTTCCAGGATTGAAAGTATAGTAGAATTTTATATCATAAAGTTTGTTGAAAGATTTATACACCGTTGTGGATTTTTTAAACTGTCCATTTAGCATTTCTTTGTTACATTTTGTTGCAGCTCTCTTTCATAATGTAGTTCCATGGCTGGTTGTGGATTTTTTAAACTGCCCATTTAGCATTTCTGTATACATTTTGTTGTCGCTCCTTCTCAATGTAGTTCCATGGCTGTTGTCACCTGTAAATTAAATGATTTTGATTTAATATCATGTAGATTTACTAGTTAGTAATATAACAATGGTTTACATCATGCAACATAACTGTCACACAATCTTGGTTGATGTAATTTCCTTATTGACTTTAAAACAAGAAATTAAACATTTCAAAAACTAAAAACTTCTTCAGCATTGGGCTACATGATTTGGTTACAAACTTAATAACTCTCTAGCTCTAGCTTGTGATAGTGCTGACAGACAACGAGGAAATTATAGTCCCCACACGTTTCACAAACAATGTGAGTGAGCAATCTTACATAAAAACAGTGGGATTTGTCCTATCCTAAAGTGCAAGGAACATGTAATTTTTAAATTGACATATTTTGTGTATGATAACTTTTTATATTGTGCTTGGTGCCAAAATACACATGAAAAAACAGTATATTTCCATCTTGATGTAATTGAAATGAAAGAGACCGTACTTCTTACAAATATAGTAAAATCAAATTGATGTGAAAGGAAACATCATAAGAAAGAGTCTAATTTACATGGCAATAATTGTTTTTGTGATCAGTACAAAGCTTTTAACACAAACAGGTAAGGATATAATGGGACTTAGCATTTGGTCATGCAAAAATAATTTTTTTACAAATTGACAGGTTCACACACCCCTCCCCCTCAGTCTAAGGGGTGGGGACAAAATAATTCTTACAGAATTTAGTTCCAATCCCCACCCTTAAACATATACCATTGATAATCAAATTTTATCCAAATTACACAATTGTCTGATATCATGTGATGTATCTTTATAAGCATTTGAGTATCTTGATATAGGATTCATATTTAATTTAATTGAACTAGTGAGACCACATTTCAATATCCTTGCAAACCTAAAGACATCAATCTCAATGAGAATGTGCACATTAAGTTGGTGATAATGAAGGCATATTTAAATTTGGGTCCATTCTCTGAGGAAAATGTCAATAAAGATGTGTTTGCACTCCATTTCGGTGACAAAAGTTGTGGCGTGAATTACGTAATTTTGAAAAATGAATTTAAAATATTTCTGGATAAAATACACCCTCGATCTTTTGCATATACCCCAATGTAATGATAAAGAATGCATATTTAGGTCCATTCTCTTAAAATAATACCCTTTTCAAATTTCAAGCCAATTCTCCTACTTTTCGGTAATTCAATTATTGAAGTCCATTCCGGTAAATACCCCAACCTAGCTGCGATAACGTAGCTTCTCAGCCATAGGAGGCCGGGTATTAATGTTAGTACTAACCCCAACCGGGCTTAATCCCAATCTTTATTAAATTCATTCCCGTACTTGGTGTTAATTGACACCCTCATTCTTCCCAATCTTAATTGAAATTTCATGCACACGTTCTCGCATCTTCATCATATAAAGGAATACTTAACCAATCAATTATGGCAATTATTTAATTTACTCGATCTGTATATTGACGTTACGGGCTGTTGATTCAACATCAAAACAAATAATGAAAACCACTGTTTTGTCAAAATGCAAGGCAAAGAATCATAACAATGGACAAACAATGATAGATGAAACATTCTAGAAACGCATACTTACACTTGTTATTGCCGATGGTATTAACTAGACAAGATGATAATGGATTTGTTGGAGGCTTTCGAGGAAACAGCAATCGATCAGTAATGGCGATGAATGTAAACATCCGGTTGCATCATGGGTATTTTTAGAAGTCGGAGATTCACGAAATTCACCGAATGTTTGAATAAAAGTTTTTATCTGCCTATTTCATAAAAAGACATTAAAAAGCTACTTCGCAAATTAATTTTATAATTCGACAAAAATTACGTAAGGGTCTTTCATTTCTCATTATCCAATACGTGACTTTTATGTCTATTGGCACCTCAACCGGAAGTTGCGCGACTGGTATGCAAGTTAGCATTGATACAATGATTTTTTGGTTTTGTAGATAAACGGTACACATTAAAATAAACTAACATGGAAAGGAAGGTTTATGATAGATAGGTTAAGCTCACACAACGGATTAATGTGTGCACCTAGTTGTTGTCAGGTTTGTATGGATTACGAATTTATAATAGATTTCATGTCAGATTAAAGCCAATAACGTCCGCCAGAGGTCATCGTAGGCGGAAAGGAAAAACATGTTTCCAGTTTCTGACTGGCGACAATACGCTGTAGGCGTATATGCCTTAGCGTAAAAAGGCACAAGAAGGCACCAAGGGGAACATACATATGAAATTTGAGGTAGATCCATCAAGTGCTTTTCAAGAAATATCGATAACAAACTTTTAATGGCAAAATCCAAGATGGCCACCTTTCAGCCATTGTTTCCCCCTGATCAGTCCCAAAATCAAAAGGGCACTACTAGGGACTAAGGGGATCCTACATATGCAATTTCAGAAAGATCCATTCAGTACTTCTCAGGAGATAGCAATAAAAGAATTGTTTAAGGACGGACGGAAGATGGACGCAGGGCGATTTGAATGGCACACCATCTGATGATGGTGGGCTAAAAAGTAAGTGGAAACACGCCAAATTTTTTTTTTTTTTGCCTATAATAACAAATTATTTAAGAAAATATAAGAACATTGGAACATCTTCAGACTTATCTTCTTGTTAATTTCTTTATACATGTAATTCTGTATCACATCGTTATGTGGGATGCATTATTTCTGTTTTATGATACTGGTACATGTATAGAAAACATTGTAGACTTACGCTTGGATTATCTCCCCTCCTTCACTGTGTATTCCAAGAAGTCTCTCAATTTTCTCTACTGACTGAACAATGTTCATCAATCTTTGGAGACAGGCCTGAAACAAAACAGTTCATATAAAACTCAATAATCTTCGTAAGCCATTGAAATTAAATACAGGACCTGTGTACTTTAAAATTGAATTCGCAACTTGGAAATCTTCGCTTATTTCGCTGACATTAAAGGCCCAATATACGTAACTTCAGGGAAATTTTCGTGATTCTGAAAAATTCTGGAAAAAAATCCAGTTGATAACCATGCAAAAATAAGCCTAAAACGAAGTAAACCTGAGCGGTAACTAACAAGAAACTCAGGAGAAAAATTCCAAAGAATTAAAAAGAATTCAGGTGGGGCCCACTTCATCAACAAACCGAAGGTAGAAGACGGTTCGAAATGGACGCGTGTTGACAAATAGCTTGTTACAACTGCTGCTGTACCGGTAACCGCGAAAGAATTCATCTTGAATATTGCTGATATCAGTTAATCTTAGCTAAATCTATAAATATAATAAGTTATTAGGCTTGAATTTCGCTTTAAGTTTTACCGAAAGTTACGTATATTGGGCCTTTAAATTTCTTTGGCAACATAAACACATGAACAAAAAAAAGAGGCCCAATGGGCCCGCATTGCTCACCTGGTATCAATCTCTTGTAACCCTGAAGTCACCTTAAATCTATTAGTGCAAGACATTCAGAAGAACATGTTCAGATTTGAACATATTTTACCCCTGTGACCAAGACAAGGTCATTTTCATTCGCAAACTTTGTTCTGCTTCTTCCAAGGAAATTACCATGTCTCTTGGCCTTTTGGTTTATCAGATGAAGTCACTTAAAGGTTCAAACAGATTTGACCCCTAGGCCTGTGACCTTGAATATGGGTCAAAGTCATTTCTTTTCACAAACTTCATCGGGCTTCATCCAAGAAAGCTTTCAGCCGTATATCATACTTGAATATGGGTCAAGGTCAAATTTTTAAAAGAAACTTTGTTGGCTTCATCCAATGAACTTTTAAGCAAAAAATCAAGGTTCTAGGCTTTTTGGTTTATCAGAAGAAGTCAGAAGAAGTCGTTCGAAGGTTTAAACAGATTGGACCCCTGTGACCTTGAATATAGGTCAAGGTCTAATCTTTTCGTAAACTTTGTCGGGCATCATCCAAGGAACATTTCAGCAAAACATCAAGGTTCTAGGCCATTTGGTTTATCAGAAGAAGTCGTAGGAAGGTTTTGAACAGATTTTACCCCTGTGACCTTGAATATGGGTCAGGGGCATTTTTTTCTCACAAACTTTGTTTAGCTCCTTCCAAGAAAGATACCAGCCAAATTTCATGTCAGTAGGCCTTTGGGTATTTCAGAAGAAGTCGTTTAAAGGAAAAGTTGATGGACAGACGGACGGAAGCCACACCACAATGCATTGCTTCGGGCCAGGGAGCTAAAAATATCCAACTGGTCACCCTAATGAGTGTTCTCCGAGGAATGAGTGTCCTCCGGGGGTAATGTAAGGTTTTTGCACGCCCGTGCATTCATTTTTGGGGTTTATTTGTATTCTGTTTCCTGATTTATACAAAAAATGCCCGTATCCATATGTGTACATATTGTCTGAATATTTCTGCGTACATCGTCCAAAGATTTCTGCGGAATTTCTGTATTAATTTTCGGACAATATCCGCGGAAATCTTCGGACAATTTCCACGGAAATCCGCAGAAGCCGCAGTCTACCACGGAAATCTGCAGTCTAAATACTCCGAAGATTTCCGTGGAATTATTTCCGTGCAAAAAGTGTGGAATCTTCGGACTATGTACACCAGGGTACTGAGGTACTGATCATCATAAGTTGTGTATAAACAAAGATAATAAATCTTAACTTAACCCGATTGACCTGAAATTTTGCACACATGTAGGTTAGTACTTACACATGAAGAATCAGAAGAAAAAATGTAAAAATATGTAATAACTAATGCGCAGGCGCACAGACTCCTCACACAACACTAATTGGTGGCAAATATGCATTTTTTATCAACCAATTTCATAATTTTCCTTTAATCCGATCCAAACGAATTTTTTTACGCATATAGATACGGGCATACTTTGTATAAATCAGAAGACAGAATATAAATAAACCCAAAAGTGAATGCGCTGGCGTACAAAAAAGCCCGGAGGACATTCATTAGGGTGACCCTTGCCAACAGTTTGAAGACTTACAATGTGAATATTCTGCTCGCAAAAATATAGTATATCATATGAGTTTGAATTGGTGCAAAACTATTAAAACAATAAACCTGAACTGACTAATTTGTTGTTCATAAAATATGTTGTATGTCTCTTATCCACTGTGTGGTAATTGCATAACATATTTGTTATAAACCATGACATACATTATTGTACTTTCATTGTCAGCTTTTACCTATAAAGTTATTTTACACTATGACAGTATTACTGAGAGGAGTTTTACCTATAAAGTTAATCTGCACTATGACATTATTACGGAGAGGGGTTTTACCTATAAAGTTAATCTGCACTATGACATTATTACTGAGAGAAGTTTTGCCTATAAAGTTAATCTGCACTATGACAGTATTACTGAGAGGAGTTTTGCCTATAAAGTTAATCTGCACTATAACAGTATTACTGAGAGGAGTTTTACCAATAAAGTTAATCTGCACTATGACATTATTACTGAGAGGAGTTTTGCCTATAAAGTTAATCTGCACTATAACAGTATTACTGAGAGGAGTTTTACCTATAAAGTTAATCTGCACTATGACATTATTACTGAGAGGAGTTTTGCCTATAAAGTTAATCTGCACTATAACAGTATTACTGAGAGGAGTTTTACCTATAAATTTAATCTGCACTATAACAGTGTTACTGAGAGGACTTTTACCTATAAAGTTAATCTGCACTATAACAGTATTACTGAGAGGAGTTTTACCTATAAAGTTAATCTGCACTATAACAGCATTACTGAGAGGAGTTTTACCTATAAAGTTAATCTGCACTATAACAGTGTTACTGAGAGGAGTTTTACCTATAAAGTTAATCTGCACTATAACAGTATTACTGAGAGGAGTTTTACCTATAAAGTTAATCTGCACCATGACAGTATTACTGAGAGGAGTTTTATCTATAAAGTTAATCTGCACTATGACAGTATTACTGAGAGGGGTTTTACCTATAAAGTTAATCTGCACTATAACAGCATTACTGAGAGGAGTTTTACCTATAAAGTTAATCTGCACTATGACAGTATTACTGAGAGGAGTTTTACCTAAAGTTAATCTGCACTATAACAGTATTACTGAGAGGAGTTTTACCTAAAGTTAATCTGCACTATAACAGTATTACTGAGAGGAGTTTTGCCTATAAAGTTAATCTGCACTATAACAGTGTTACTGAGAGGAGTTTTACCTATAAAGTTAATCTGCACTATAACAGTATTACTGAGAGGAGTTTTACCTATAAAGTTAATCTGCACTATAACAGTGTTACTGAGAGGAGTTTTACCTATAAAGTTAATCTGCACTATAACAGTATTACTGAGAGGAGTTTTACCTATAAAGTTAATCTGCACTATAACAGTGTTACTGAGAGGAGTTTTACCAATAAAGTTAATCTGCACTATAACAGTATAACTGAGAGGAGTTTTATCTATAAAGTTAATCTGCACTATAACAGTATTACTGAGAGGAGTTTTACCTAAAGTTAATCTGCACTATAACAGTATTAATGAGAGGAGTTTTACCAGTAAAGTTAATCTGCACTATAACAGCATTACTGAGAGGAGTTTTAACCTTTAAAGTTAATCTGCACTATGACAGTATTACTGAGAGGAGTTTTACCTATAAAGTTAATCTGCACTATAACAGTATTACTGACAGGAGTTTTACCTATTAAGTTAATCTGCACTATAACAGTATTACTGACAGGAGTTTTACCTATAAAGTTAATCTGCACTATAACAATATTACTGAGAGGAGTTTTACCTATAAAGTTAATCTGCACTATAACAATATTACTGAGAGGATTTTAACCTATAAAGTTCATCTGCACTATAACAGTGTTACTGAGAGGAGTTTTACCTATAAAGTTAATCTGCACTATAACAGTATTACTGAGAGGAGTTTTACCTATAAATTTAATCTGCACTATAACAGTGTTACTGAGAGGACTTTTACCTATAAAGTTAATCTGCACTATAACAGTATTACTGAGAGGAGTTTTACCTATAAAGTTAATCTGCACTATGACATTATTACTGAGAGGAGTTTTGCCTATAAAGTTAATCTGCACTATAACAGTATTACTGAGAGGAGTTTTACCTATAAATTTAATCTGCACTATAACAGTGTTACTGAGAGGACTTTTACCTATAAAGTTAATCTGCACTATAACAGTATTACTGAGAGGAGTTTTACCTATAAAGTTAATCTGCACTATAACAGTATTACTGAGAGGAGTTTTACCTAGGAAGTTAATCTGCACTATAACAGTATTACTGAGAGGAGTTTTACCTATAAAGTTAATCTGCACTATAACAGTGTTACTGAGAGGAGTTTTACCTATAAAGTTAATCTGCACTATAACAGTGTTACTGAGAGGACTTTTACCTATAAAGTTAATCTGCACTATAACAGTATTACTGAGAGGAGTTTTACCTATAAAGTTAATCTGCACTATGACAGTATTACTGAGAGAAGTTTTACCAATAAAGTTAATCTGCACTATAACAGTATTACTGAGAGGAGTTTTACCTATAAAGTTAATCTGCACTATAACAGTATTACTGAGAGGAGTTTTACCTATAAAGTTAATCTGCACCATGACAGTATTACTGAGAGGAGTTTTATCTATAAAGTTAATCTGCACCATGACAGTATTACTGAGAGGAGTTTTACCTATAAAGTTAATCTGCACCATGACAGTATTACTGAGAGGAGTTTTACCTATAAAGTTAATCTGCACCATGACAGTATTACTGAGAGGAGTTTTACCTATAAAGTTAATCTGCACTATTACAGTATTACTGAGAGGAGTTTTACCTATAAAGTTAATCTGCACTATATTACAGTATTAATGAGAGAACTTTTATCTATAAAGTTAATCTGCACTATGACAGTATTACTGAGAGGAGTTTTACCTATTAAGTTAATCTGCATTATAACAGTATTACTGAGGGGATTTTAACCTATAAAGTTAATCTGCACTATAACAGTATAACTGAGAGGATTTTAACCTATAAAGTTCATCTGCACTATAACAGTGTTACTGAGAGGAGTTTTACCAATAAAGTTAATCTGCACTATAACAGTATTACTGAGAGGAGTTTTACCTATTAAGTTAATCTGCATTATAACAGTATTACTGAGGGGATTTTAACCTATAAAGTTAATCTGCACTATAACAGTATTACTGAGAGGATTTTAACCTATAAAGTTCATCTGCACTATAACAGTGTTACTGAGAGGAGTTTTACCTATAAAGTTAATCTGCACTATAACAGTATTACTGAGAGGAGTTTTACCTATAAAGTTAATCTGCACTATAACAGTATTACTGAAAGGAGTTTTACCTATAAAGTTAATCTGCACTATAACAGCATTACTGAGAGGAGTTTTACCTATAAAGTTAATCTGCACTATAACAGTATTACTGAGAGGAGTTTTACCTATAAAGTTAATCTGCACTATAACAGTATTACTGAGAGGAGTTTTACCTATAAAGTTAATCTGCACTATAACAGTATTACTGAAAGGAGTTTTACCTATAAAGTTAATCTGCACTATAACAGCATTACTGAGAGGAGTTTTACCTATAAAGTTAATCTGCACTATAACAGCATTACTGAGAGGAGTTTTACCTATAAAGTTAATCTGCACTATATTACAGTATTACTGAGAGGAGTTTTACCTATAAAGTTAATCTGCACTATGACAGTATTACTGAGAGGAGTTTTACCAATAAAGTTAATCTGCACTATGACAGTATTACTGAGAGGAGTTTTACCTATAAAGTTAATCTGCACTATAACAGTGTTACTGAGAGGACTTTTACCTATAAAGTTAATCTGCACTATAACAGTGTTACTGAGAGGACTTTTACCTATAAAGTTAATCTGCACTATATTACAGTATTACTGAGAGGAGTTTTACCAATAAAGTTAATCTGCACTATGACAGTATTACTGAGAGGAGTTTTACCTATTAAGTTAATCTGCACTATAACAGTATTACTGAGAGGAGTTTTACCTATAAAGTTAATCTTCACTATAACAGTATTACTGACAGGAGTTTTACCTATAAAGTTAATCTGCACTATGACAGTATTACTGAGAGGAGTTTTACCTATAAAGTTAATCTGCACTATAACAGTATTACTGAGAGGAGTTTTACCTAAAGTTAATCTGCACTATAACAGTGTTACTAAGAGGAGTTTTACCAATAAAGTTAATCTGCACTATAACAGTATTACTGAGAGGAGTTTTACCTATAAAGTTAATCTGCACTATAACAGTGTTACTGAGAGGAGTTTTACCTATAAAGTTCATCTGCACTATAACAGTATTACTGAGAGGAGTTTTACCTATAATGTTAATCTGCACTATAACAGTGTTACTGAGAGGAGTTTTACCTATAAATTTAATCTGCACTATAACAGTATTACTGAGAGGAGTTTTATCTATAAAGTTAATCTGCACTATAACAGTATTACTGAGAGGAGTTTTACCTATAAAGTTAATCTGCACTATAACAGTGTTACTGAGAGGAGTTTTACCAATAAAGTTAATCTGCACTATGACAGTATTACTGAGAGGAGTTTTACCTATAAAGTTAATCTGCACTATGACAGTATTACTGAGAGGAGTTTTACCTATAAAGTTAATCTACACTATAACAGTGTTACTGAGAGGAGTTTTACCTATAAAGTTAATCTGCACTATAACAGCATTACTGAGAGGAGTTTTACCTATAAAGTTAATCTGCACTATAACAGTATTACTGAGAGGAGTTTTACCTATAAAGTTAATCTACACTATAACAGTATTACTGAGAGGAGTTTTACCTATAAAGTTAATCTGCACTATGACAGTATTACTGAGAGGAGTTTTACCTATAAAGTTAATCTACACTATAACAGTGTTACTGAGAGGAGTTTTACCTATAAAGTTAATCTGCACTATAACAGCATTACTGAGAGGAGTTTTACCTATAAAGTTAATCTGCACTATAACAGTATTACTGAGAGGAGTTTTACCAATAAAGTTAATCTGCACTATAACAGTATTACTGAGAGGAGTTTTACCTAAAGTTAATCTGCACTATGACAGTATTACTGAGAGGAGTTTTATCTATAAAGTTAATCTGCACTATAACAGTATAACTGAGAGGAGTTTTACCAATAAAGTTAATCTGCACTATAACAGTATTACTGAGAGGAGTTTTACCTAAAGTTAATCTGCACTATAACAGTATTACTGAGAGGAGTTTTACCTAAAGTTAATCTGCACTATGACATTATTACTGAGAGGAGTTTTATCTATAAAGTTAATCTGCACTATAACAGTATAACTGAGAGGAGTTTTACCAATAAAGTTAATCTGCACTATAACAGTATAACTGAGAGGAGTTTTATCTATAAAGTTAATCTGCACTATAACAGTATTACTGAGAGGAGTTTTATCTATAAAGTTAATCTGCACTATAACAGTATAACTGAGAGGAGTTTTACCTATAAAGTTAATCTGCACTATAACAGTATTACTGAGAGGAGTTTTACCTATAAAGTTAATCTGCACTATAACAGCATTACTGAGAGGAGTTTTACCTATAAAGTTAATCTGCACTATAACAGCATTACTGAGAGGAGTTTTACCTATAAAGTTAATCTGCACTATAACAGCATTACTGAGAGGAGTTTTACCTATAAAGTTAATCTGCACTATAACAGCATTACTGAGAGGAGTTTTACCTTTTTCTGTCTGATCAGTTCTCGCTGTTTTAGTTTATGTTCTACAGCAGAAATAGCTTGGTCCATGGCAATCTTTACAGTCTGTAAAAAAATGATCATCTTAAAGTTGTTGTTTTTTCCATAAATGATCAAATATATTCAAAATCAATTTTTTTTTCCAATATCAAACCGTTGACTCCTGGTTATAATTCAAACCAAGTTTCAATTCTCTCCAACTGAAAATGAGCAAAATATATCCAAAAGTGTCATTTTCCTATATATACTATAGTAAACTTCACCCCCTCCCCATGGGGGGAACCTGAAATCTGGGGGGCCTGAAATTCACAATTTTGATAAATCACCTTAGCACCTTTCCATTGGTGAATAGTATTTTGATTCCAGCATACCTATAGGTCTGGATAAGAAGATTGTTGAAATCACAGGCACTTGTAGCAAGGAGAATAATCATCTAAATACACAGTACAGTACTGAAGTATAGATCATATAGCGAAATATGAATAATTAAAATAAAATATAAAAACAAAATTTTCCAATTTTCTTTTTATGTTATTAATCATCTAAAACAATAATGAAAATAACTGCCAAAATTTCAGCTTGATACATTAAGGGGTTAAATTTCACAAAAATTGACTATCAGACACTGAAAAAGAGAGAAGGTATGCAACTCAGTGGCAGAAAATACCTCGACCACATTATAAATTGGTCATAAAAACTTACTTTCCTTTCATACCAGAGAAAGATGAACAACTTCCATCCATCCCCTATGTATTTCCCTTTCTAAAATTTTACTATTTTGACCCTTTTTAGCCCCTCCTTCATGCCCCTACGGCATCAGGACCACATAATTCACAATTTTGGTGCATCTTTAGCCAGGGAGGGTAAAATTTCATTCAAATTGGTTCAGGGGTTTTTGAGAAGAAGTTGAAAATGTAAATTGTTTACGGACACACGACGGACGAGGGACGGCGATGGACAAAAGACGATTAGAAAAGGTCACTAAAGTCTCAGTTGACATAAAAATCATATCAATGCATGCAATAATACTAATAGTTTAATTATTAGAAAGGTATGATGCATACATAATATTTAGCCTTAAACTGGTTTCAATATTGATGGGAAGGTTGTTTTTATTCTTATCAAAAAATGAAATTAATCCACTTACCATGACTTGATCTTTTAATTCACATAAAGGTATTGTGAGGTTGCCAATGGCTTTGTCCATCCCAACCTACAAAAATACACCTTCATCAATGAAAAGTAATGACAGTTTCAAATTTAACTAGAAATTGTAGGCTAACAATTTGACGCGCTTTTCACACCTTTGGCCAATTTGGTCTTTTGGTAAAAGGTAGGTAACTCTTACATAATTTACAAATTACTTCCCTTCCATCAGTGTTCGACAAAAACCTGCCCATCTTTTGAAAGTTTGCTACCCAAATTAGCACTTTTTAAATGTGAACCCTACTGGAAATCGGAAGTTGATTTTTCAGTTTTTTCGAAGAATATGATGAAAATGAAGTTTAAAAATGTTTTAAGATAAATGACTCCTGTGACCTTGAAAGTGGGTCAAGGTCATTCATATTTTCAAACCTGGTAATCATTGACCCTAACAGTTTGTATATTGAATATAAGGACTATAGTCCTTACAGAATTTAAGAAGAAGTTTGTTAAAACATGCTACCCAAAATAGCACTTCTCAACTTTGACCCCTACCGAAAACTGGAAGTTGACATCTTAGAGAAAAATGTTTCCTGACGAACGTTATTCATTTCTTATCCTTCATAACATATCCAAAAATTAGCTCATTACATGCAGCCATTAACGAGATATTACATTTAGAGGAAAAACCAGAAATGACGTCATGGTGGCCATTTTGTTTTTTTAAAGGGAAGTGCTACTGAAAAACAAAATGAATCAGTATCATCGGAATAACATGTTGCTTTGATATGTAAAAGAATTTTTCAAAAATAACAAGAGGCCCAGAGGGAGCTCCTAGACAAATATCTTGTCTCCAGGCCTTTCGGTTTATCAGGGAAAGCTGTTTAAAGGTTTTAACATATTTGACCCTTACGACCTTGAATATAAATCATGGTCATTTCTTTTTCGCAAACTTTGTCGGGCTTCATCCAAGGAACCTGTCAGCAAAATATCATGCTTCTAAGGCTTTTGGTATTTCAGAAGAAGTCGTTTGAAGGTTTTAACAGATTTGACCCTTGAGACCTTGAATATAGGTCAAGATCATTTCTTTTTGCAAACTTTGTCAGGCTTCATCCAAGGAATCTTTCAGCCAAATATCATGCCTCTAGGGCGTTTAGTATTTCAGGAGAAGTCATTTGAAGGTTTTAACAGATATGACCCTTGTGACCTTGAATATAGGTCAAGGTCATTTCTTTTCACAAATTCTGTCATGCTTCATCCAAGGAAGCTACCAGCCACATATAAAGTCTCTAGGACTTTTGTTTAATCAGAAGAAGTTGTTAAAATGTTATAACAGATTTGACCCATGTGACCTTGAATATAAGTCAAGGTCATTTCTTTTCGCAAAGATCCAAGGAACCTTAATTTTCAGCCAAATATCATGCTTCTAGGGCTTTTGGTATTTCAGAAGAAATATTAAATGTTATAACAGATTTGACCCTTGTGACCTTGAATATAGGTCGAGGTCATTTCTTTTCGCAAACTTTGTTAGGCTTTATCCAAGGAACCTTTCGGCCAAATATCATACTTCTAGGGGTTTTGGTTTATTAGAAGAAGTTGTTTAAAGATTACAATACCCGGTAGATTTGACCCCTGTGACCTTGAATATGGGTCAAGGTCGTTTCTTTTCCCAAACTATGTCATGCTTTATCCAAGGAAGCTACCAGTCAAATATGAGGTCTCTATGCTTTTTGGTTAATCAGAAGAAGTCGTTTAAATGTTTTAACAGATTTGACCCTTGTGACCTTGAATATAAGTCGGGCTTTATCCAAGGAACCTTTCAGCAAAATATCATGCTTCTAGGGCTTTTGGTATTTCAGAAGATTCCGTCGTTTGAAGGTTTGAACAGATTTGACCCTTGTGACCTTGAATATAGGACATGGTTGTTTCTTTTCGCAAACTTTATTCTGCTTCATCCAATGAAGCTACCAGTCAAATATGAGGTCTTTATGCCTGTCAGTATTTCAGATGAAGTTGTTTGAAGGTTTGGACATTTTTGACCCCTGTGACCTTGAAAGTACGTCAAAGTGATTTTTTTTGCAAACATTGTTCTGCTCCTCCCTAGAAAGCTACCAGTCAAATTTCATGTCATTAGGCCTTTCGGTATTTTAGAAAAAGTCGATTAAAGGAAAAATTTAAGGACACAGGACAGGCGGATGGACTGACGACGTAAGCCGCACCATCACATAAGCTCACTTGGCCCTTCAGGCCAGGTGACCTTAAAATGAAAATTTTCTAAAAATAGATTAACTTTGACCTCCAGTGAGCTTTTTTACTAGACATATTTTGTATTAACTTGTAGTAGACGGACCCAAAAATATCAAATCTGGATCAGTACCATCTCATGGTCATTTTGTGAAAGTTTGAGCTGAATCCCACTGGTGGAATTGGAGAAGAAGTTGAAAATGTAAAACATTTTAAAATGGCGTACAACAGAAACAGTATGTATCACAAAAAAAATGGATCATCGGCATATTCAGCACATATTTAATAAGGCTGCTGTGACCTGATTGGCCGATTGCTTTCCGCACGATATCTTTCGAAGGAATGATTGGATTTTGATGGAATTTGCTGCAGTGTATTTCTCCTGTGGAATGTGGCCGAACCAGTCCGACGTGACATGGACATGAATACAACTCACTGAATTGTATTAACACCAGCACCTAGCCTCCCTGCATGCTGATTGCGTTCTCGACACCTGTCAAAATCACTTCCTTCTGGCTTTCTATCTATATCTTTTTATCTATCTATCTATTACTTCACTCTACTGTTGGACGTCAGCGCGAGCGGTCCATACATCGAACTACATTAGATCGCGAGATCTAGCTATAGATGGATGGAGTCATTAAGTCGCCAAGATAACGAAGCCTGGTAAGTTGACAATGCGGTGAGCAAGGCCGTGTGTATCTTTCGCTTCTGTGAATGATTGAGTAATGTCCGTTTCGGAAAAGTGAGTGTACTATATGTGGTAGTAAGAATGATTGTCTTGTCTTTGTAGGTTTTTTTACTGTCCCGACTTAGGGACACCGAGTAAATCACACTGGAAGTGAACAGAATCTTTGTCATATTTTATACAACCACAACCCGGTGACAGACTTATAACCTGAACCCCTCGCTCAAGTTTGATCATCAGCATATTCCGTGCATATTTAATGAGGCAGCTGTGACCTGATTTGCTGATTGCTTTCCACGTGATATCTTTTGAAGGAATGATTGGATTAGGATGAAACTGGCTAGATAGACTTATTACCTAAACCCCTTGCTCAAGTTCCATCATCACCATATTCCATGCATATTTAATGAAGCTTCGGTGACCTGATTAGCAGATAGCTTTCTGCACGATATCGTTTGAAATAATAACCTGGTTTCACTGAGACTTCTATGCTAGATTCATTACCTGAACCCCTCGCTCCAGTTTGATCATCAGCTAAATCTGACCTTATTAAATGAGACTGCTGTGACCTGATTGGCTAATAGCTTTGATAGTTCGCTGTACAGTATAATATCTTATTGAATTGTTACTTATTTTGTTAATTACTTTCACAGGAACTTGCTGACTGAACATGAATATAAATGTAATGATTCTAAATGCTATATGTCATGTTTTTCATGTTTTTATGAATGTTGCCTACGGTACTTTAATTTCATGTAATACAATATTTGCATGGGGGGGTTTGATAACTATGTCCTTGTTCTGTTTTTATGATCAGTTCCAAATTCCAAATCCATCATGTATTTCTTAAACAAGAGGCCCACGGGCCTTAACGGTCACCTGATGTTTGACATGAAAGAGAAATATGGGAATGTTGAGATGAATATTTATAACAATACATTGTAGCATATCTGGGAATGGAAAAAATGAATTTTTGAAATTATGTCAATTTGACCATTTTAGGCTCCACCCCTCAGGCACCTGGGGGTCAGTCAGTGTCAATATGTGCGTACTACTCAAAAGTCATGTCATATTGATAATTTCAACCAAATTTGCATCATTTCTTATGGCAATTAAACAAATAATGCAAAAAAATGTTTTTTTCTGCCAATATACTATAGTAAACTTAACCCCCTCCACAGGGGGAGATGCAAGACCCCAGGGTCATGAAATTCACAATTTTGGTAAAGAACCTTAAAACCAATCCATCTATGAAGAGTATTTGATTCCAGCATATCTGGGAGAAGAGAAGAAGATTTTTGAAATTTTTGTCAATTTGACCCTTTTTGGCCCCGCCCTCCAGCCCCTGGGGGTCAACTAGGGCCAACATGTACATACCATCAAAGTGTCATCCCATGCTGATAATTTTATACAAGTTAGAATGAATTCCAATACAAATCCAACAAATAATAGTCAAAAATGTGATTTCCCTATATACACTATAGTAAAGTTTACCCCCTCCCCAGGGGCAAACATGAGACCCCAGGGTCATGAAATTAACAACTTTGGTAAAGAACCTTAAGACCCTTCCATCTATGAAGAGTATTTGATTCTACCATATCTGAGAGTAGAGAAGAAGATTTTTGAAATTTTTGTCAATTTGACCCTTTTTGGCCCCGCCCACCAGCCCCTGGGGGTCAACTAGGGCCAACATGTACATACCATCAAAGTGTCATCCCATGCTGATAATTTTATACAAGTTAGAATGAATTCCAATACAAATCCAACAAATAATAGTCAAAAATGTGATTTCCCTATATAAACTATAGTAAAGTTTACCCCCTTCCCAGGGGCAAACATGAGACCCCAGGGTCATAAAATTCACAATTTTGGTAAAGAACCTTAAGACCCTTCCATCTATGAAGAGTATTTGATTCTACCATATCTGAGAGTAGAGAAGAAGATTTTTGAAATTTTTGTCAATTTGACCCTTTTTGGCCCCGCCCCGCAGGCCCCTGGGGGTCAACTAGGGCCAACATGTACATACCATCAAAGTGTCATCCCATGCTGATAATTTTATACAAGTTAGAATGAATTCCAATACAAATCCAACAAATAATAGTCAAAAATGTGATTTCCCTATATACACTATAGTAAAGTTTACCCCCTCCCAAGGGGCAAACATGAGACCCCAGGGTAATGAAATTCACAATTTTGGTAAAGAACCTTAAGACCCTTCCATCTATGAAGAGTACATATATGATTCTACCATATCTGAGAGTAGAGAAGAAGATTTTTGAAATTTTTGTCAATTTGACCCTTTTTGGCCCCGCCCACCAGCCCCTGGGGGTCAACTAGGGCCAACATGCACATACCATCAAAGTGTCATCCCATGCTGATAATTTTATACAAGTTAGAATGAATTCCAATACAAATCCAACAAATAATAGTCAAAAATGTGATTTCACTATATAAACTATAGTAAAGTTTACCCCCTTCCCAGGGGCAAACATGAGACCCCAGGGTCATGAAATTCACAATTTTGGTAAAGCACCTTAAGACCCTTCTATCTATGAAGAGTATTTGATTCTACCATATCTGAGAGTAGAGGAGAAGATTTTTGAAGTTTTAGTCAATTTTACCCTTTTTGGCCCCGCCCCGCATGCCCCTGGGGGGTGAGGATCATATAATTCAATATTTTGGTTCACCCTCAGCCATGGAAGCTTCCTGTAAAATTTCATTGAATTTGGTTCGTTGGTTTTGGAGAAGAAGTCGAAAATGTAAAAAGTTTACGGACGCACGACGCACACCGCACGACGGACGACGACGGACAAAAGGCGATTAGAATAGGTCACTTGAGACTTCGTCTCAGGTGACCTAAAAATAACTATAATTTACTGTCATAGTCAACATACAAGATGGCTGTCTGTCAGCAATATTGTTCATCAGATCTGTCCAAAAATGGACTATACACAAAGAGGCACCAAGGTGAGCCTACATATTTGAGAATGATCCATCCAGTACTTCTCAAGAAATAGCAATAACAAACCATTACTCACAAATCCAAGATGACCACATGTCGACCATGTTGTTTATTGGATCTGTCAGAAAAATACCATATACAACTAGACATCAAGGGGAACCTACATAAATATAAATATAAACTTTATTTCTTTTACAACAATTACGCAACAAGTTATCTAACTTATATAAATCACTCTTGTTGGCCCGGATATTAGCGCGCGAGGGGTCTTATTGTGGGAGGAAACCGGAGTACCCGGAGAAAACCCACGTGGTTGGGCAGGTGACCCCATACCTTTTGAAGTCCGGTTGGAGAATCGAACCCCGGCCGCCTTGGTGAAAGGCAAGTGCGCTATCCACTGCACCACCCTACCACCGGGAACCTACATATGAAATATGAGAAAGATCTATCCAGTCTACGGTAAACCTTCGGTTAGTTTTTCGACATTGGCAAAACAAATCACGGCAAACAGTCAAATCATTGTTCCTATTATGATTTATTTGTAAATCTGAAGATGAGCAGTGATTAATATAAGTAGAACTAAAGTTCACTTACATATTAGGCCTAATTATCAAGTTAATTCACAAAGAAGAGAAGTTTATGGAATAATATATATACTATCATTATATTCTAGAGGGGGGATGGATGTATTTTTATTATCAAAACTAGAGACTAATTTGGCAATTTTCCACCATTTATTAGGAGGTATGGCATTATCATCATAAGTGATTTTTAAAGTTTGTCTAAATATAGATCCTTAGATTCTCTAATTAAATTAATGACCCCATTCTTATCAATCTGAATTAATTCCAATGTTCTGCACTTCCAGTTGTTTGTGCTTTCCGATGGATTCTGTTTCGCTGTCTCATTTTCTTTGTGATAATGCCATTCATCCAACGGTTTATCCCTAGGCCTTACAGTTATCAACTTAGATGCTAGAAATATTTCTGAATATTCAAAAATCATATTAGTTAAAGTATTATTAAATTCATTAGAGTTCTGGTTCTGTGAAACTTCTATCCTTGTCAAAGGCATTAATAATAGAATTATTCATATTATCAAAATCAGCATTATCATAACACCATACTTTCTTTTTATAATAATTCTGTTTAAAAACACAATAAGATATACTGGTATGAAAAGGTGAGTGATCACTGCAAAAGGGTGCACTTTTTTTTTGTGTAGTTTTGAACTAAAAATTTGAGTTTAAATTTTATAGTTCAATTAGTCCATATTTTGATAACAGTCGAGACAGATACGAATTAGGTTGGACTTTCAGCATATCTACATTTCTATTGCCTGTTATCATAATATCTAAAGAAGAATCAGTAGCTTTTAACAAGATATTTTCTAACTTTTGCCAATAGTCTATCGTAGCATGTCCCTAATGTAGAGGTTAGTTGTAGGTATTGTAGGGTGTCCCTAATGAAGAAGTAAGTTGTAGGTATTGTAGTGTGTCCCTAGTGTAGAGGTTAGTTGTAGGTATTGTAGGGTGTCCCTAGTGTAGAGGTTAGTTGTAGGTATTGTAGGGTGTCCCTAATGGAGAGGTTAGTTGTAGGTATTGTAGTGTGTCCCTAGTGTAGAGACTAGTTGTAGGTATTGTAGGGTGTCCCTAATGGAGAGGTTAGTTGTAGGTACTGTAGTGTGTCCCTAGTGTAGAGATTAGTTGTAGGTATTGTAGGGTGTCCCTAATGGAGAGGTTAGTTGTAGGTATTGTAGTGTGTCCCTAGTGTAGAGATTAGTTGAAGGTATTGTAGGGTGTCCCTAATGTAGAGGTTAGTTGTAGGTATTGTAGGGTGTCCCTAATGAAGAAGTAAGTTGTAGGTATTGTAGTGTGTCCCTAGTGTAGAGATTAGTTGAAGGTATTGTAGGGTGTCCCTAATGTAGAGGTTAGTTGTAGGTATTGTAGGGTGTCCCTAATGTAGAAGTAAATTGTAGGTATTGTAGGGTGTCCCTAATGTACAGGTTAGTTGTAGGTATTGTAGGGTGTCCCTAATGTAGAGGTTAGTTGAAGGTATTGTAGGGTGTCCCTAATGTAGAGGTTAGTTGTAGGTATTGTAGTGTGTCCCTAGTGTAGAGATTAGTTGAAGGTATTGTAGGGTGTCCCTAATGTACAGGTTAGTTGAAGGTATTGTAGGGTGTCCCTAATGTAGAAGTAAATTGTAGGTATTGTAGGGTGTCCCTAATGTAGAGGTTAGTTGTAGGTATTGTAGTGTGTCCCTAGTGTAGAGATTAGTTGAAGGTATTGTAGGGTGTCCCTAATGTAGAGGTTAGTTGTAGGTATTGTAGTGTGTCCCTAATGAAGAAGTAAATTGTAGGTATTGTAGGGTGTCCCTAATGTACAGGTTAGTTGAAGGTATTGTAGGGTGTCCCTAATGTACAGGTTAGTTGTAGGTATTGTAGGGTTTCCCTAATGAAGAAGTAAGTTGTAGGTATTGTAGGGTGTCCCTAATGAAGAAGTAAGTTGTAGGTATTGTAGTGTGTCCCTAGTGTAGAGATTAGTTGAAGGTATCGTAGGGTGTCCCTGATGGATATGTTAGTTTTAGATATTGAAGGGTGTCCCTAATGAAGAAGTAAGTTGTAGGTATTGTAGTGTGTCCCTAGTGTAGAGGTTAGTTGTAGGTATTGTTGGGTGTCCCTAAAGGAGAGGTTAGTTGTAGGTATTGTAGGGTGTCCCTAATGTAGAAGTAAGCTGTAAGTATTGTAGGGTGTCCCTAATGTAGAGGTTAGTTGTAGGTATTGTAGGGTGTCCCTAATGTAGAAGTTGTAGGTATTGTAGTGTGTCCCTAATGTAGAGGTTAGTTGTAGGTATTGTAGGGTGTCCCTAATGTAGAGGTTAGTTGTAGGTATTGTAGGGTGTCCCTAATGTAGAGGTTAGTTGTAGGTATTGTAGTGTGTCCTTAGTGGAGAGGTTAGTTGTAGGTATTGTAGTGTGTCCTTAGTGTAGAGGTTAGTTGTAAGTATTGTAGGGTGTCCCTAATGTAGAGGTTAGTTGTAGGTATTGTAGGGTGTCCTTAGTGTAGAGGTTAGTTGTAGGTATTGTAGGGTGTCCCTAATGTAAAGGTTAGTTGTGGGTATTGTAGGGTGTCCCTAATGTAGAGGTTAGTTGTAGGTATTGTAGGGTGTCCCTAATGTAGAGGTTAGTTGTAGGTATTGTAGTGTGTCCCTAGTGTAGAGATTAGTTAAAGGTATTGTAGGGTGTCCCTGATGGAGAGGTTAGTTGTAGGTATTGTAGTGTGTCCCTAGTGTAGAGATTAGTTAAAGGTATTGTAGGGTGTCCCTAATGTAGAGGTTAGTTGTAGGTATTGTAGGGTGTCCCTAATGAAGAAGTAAGTTGTAGGTATTGTAGGGTGTCCCTAATGTAGAGGTTAGTTGTAGGTATTGTAGGGTGTCCCTAATGTAGAGGTTAGTTGTAGGTATTGTAGGGTGTCCCTAATGTAGAGGTTAGTTGTAAGTATTGTAGGGTGTCCCTAGTGTAGAAGTAAGTTGTAAGTATTGTAGGGTGTCCCTAGTGTAGAAGTAAGTTGTAAGTATTGTAGGGTGTCCCTAGTGTAGAAGTAAGTTGTAAGTATTGTAGGGTGTCCCTAGTGTAGAAGTAAGTTGTAAGTATTGTAGGGTGTCCCTAGTGTAGAAGTAAGTTGTAAGTATTGTAGGGTGTCCCTAATGTAGAAGTAAGTTGTAAGTATTGTAGGGTGTCCCTAGTGTAGAAGTAAGTTGTAAGTATTGTAGGGTGTCCCTAATGTAGAAGTAAGTTGAAAGTATTGTAGGGTGTCCCTAATGTAGAAGTAAGTTGTAAGTATTGTAGTGTGTCCCTAGTGTAGAAGTAAGTTGTAGGTATTGTAGGGTGTCCCTAGTGTAGAAGTAAGTTGTAAGTATTGTAGGGTGTCCCTAATGTAGAAGTAAGTTGTAAGTATTGGAGGGTGTCCCTAATGTAGAAGTAAGTTGTAAGTATTGTAGGGTGTCCCCAGTGTAGAAGTAAGCTGTAAGTATTGTAGGGTGTCCCTAGTGTAGAAGTAAGTTTTAGGTATTGTAGGGTGTCCCTAATGTAGAAGTAAGTTGTAAGTATTGTAGGGTGTCCCTAGTGTAGAAGTAAGTTGTAAGTATTGTAGGGTGTCCCTAATGTAGAAGTAAGTTGTAAGTATTGTAGGGTGTCCCTAGTGTAGAAGTAAGTTGTAAGTATTGTAGGGTGTCCCTAGTGTAGAAGTAAGCTGTAGGTATTGTAGGGTGTCCCTAATGTAGAAGTAAGTTGTAAGTATTGTAGTGTGTGTCCCTAGTGTAGAAGTAAGTTGTAAGTATTGTAGGGTGTCCCTGATGTAGAGGTTAGTCGTAGGTTTTGTAGGGTGTCCCTGATGTAGAGGTTAGTCGTAGGTATTGTAGGGTGTCCCTAATGTAGAGGTTAGTCGTAGGTATTGTAGGGTGTCCCTGATGTAGAGGTTAGTCGTAGGTATTGTAGGGTGTCCCTGATGTAGAGGTTAGTCGTAGGTATTGTAGGGTGTCCCTGATGTAGAGGTTAGTCGTAGGTATTGTAGGGTGTCCCTGATGTAGAGGTTAGTCGTAGGTATTGTAGGGTGTCCCTGATGTAGAGGTTAGTCGTAGGTATTGTAGGGTGTCCCTGATGTAGAGGTTAGTCGTAGGTATTGTAGGGTGTCCCTAATGTAGAGGTTAGTCGTAGGTATTGTAGGGTGTCCCTGATGTAGAGGTTAGTCGTAGGTATTGTAGGGTGTCCCTGATGTAGAGGTTAGTCGTAGGTATTGTAGGGTGTCCCTAATGTAGATGTTAGTCGTAGGTATTGTAGGGTGTCCCTAATGTAGATGTTAGTCGTAGGTATTGTAGGATGTCCCTAATGGAGAAGTTAGTTTAGATGTTTAGGCTTGACAGAGACATATAAAGCCAGAGATTGGCTTTATACATCTGGATTAACCAGCGTATGTTGGCAAAATCAGAATAGATTCTATAGGCTTTTAGTGGTTGGGAAGAAGGATATACAGAATGTGCTGAATTATTTACCTAAAGAACCTCTGGATCCTTCTCCATACTGACTACTCATATATATGTGACGGTTTTGGGAATACTTATATTTAAGTTTAGTATTAATTGTATATAAACGTGTGGGTTAATAGAAATGTGTACCTAAATGACTAACATAAAAATTTATTTACATATTGGAATTATTTTTCCACAAACACCCCCCACGCACACACACAATATCACACACACACACACAATATCACATTTATGATTCTATATCATTTTGCATAGAAATGAATTTAGTGAAGATCTGTGTGTCAGAGTTTGAGAAATCAGATTAACATAAGTTTATTCGTATTTGTTTCTGCTGAATTCTCCATATGACATATTGTACCATTTGTAGGTTTATTGAAATAACAATGTAGCTTTCATTACATCTAAAAATAAAATTATTGATATTTATAATGCTGAATTACTAATAGATCTAGATAGATCAGAATTATTTACAGGTAAAAATTAGGGGTCATTGTTCAAAGGTCCATTAAGTTAAACCTCCATTATCTTTTAATTGAGCTTTAAATGTAAATCAAATCTAAATCCACAATCATGTATTAAAAATGTGTCGTTCAAAAGCAACATAGCCAATGGGTTAACGGAAGGACGCCCAGTATGTTGTGAGCGAAAGTACAAGTCGCTTGCATCATTTTGAGAAATGGTGATTTGCAAAAAGGTCTTTTTGTTTTATATTTCATAGGGGTTTCCGATCTTGATGACAAGTAAGATTTTGTCTTTTTTTGCCCATGGTAAAAACTGCACAGTTTTTCTAGGTCTCTTCCTATCTCGCCATCTTCCCCTCTTCAATGTCAAATTTGATTTTGACCCCATACTTTATCTGCAAATAAACAACAACTTTAAAACCAACACAATTATTGTGAACCTTATATCAAGAACAGTTTACATACCTGTGAACCTTACTAGAACTGCATTTGATAGCGAAATCGAGCAAATAACATATATATTTACAAATATTTGTTTGTCAAAAACACCTTTTAATGAAAACATGATTATTGTGAAAGCACAATATAATCGCATGACGTTAAAGTGTATTTTGGCTCATGTTATGCATGTTCGGCAAGGGTTTTGTGAACCATACCTCGTCATGTGTAAACAGTTGCTCGGAATGTTTGGGAAAATGGCGCAATTAACATACAAAGCATCAACTGCAGGTGAATATTGGCACCTTTACGGGATATCTGCGCTATATCTGATAGAACTAAGTAAATTATTAATGGAGATACCAAAGGAAAACTTACCTGAAGCAACCAAGATAGCAGACAATTTTACGACGCCTTATCCTTTGATTCTCCGCCGTGATGGGATGTTGAAAACAACGGCAATTTATGGATTTATCTACCAAACGCTTGAACCTTAGCAAAGTGTTTCAACCGCAAGCTGGACTCGGACCAGTGAAACCAGCATGATATAGTCGATAAATAGGGTGTATACAGCCATACACAACGTATTCGCAAATATTGCTATTCTACTTGATTTTGTTTTCGCATTTAAGAGTTTCAATTCGCATTTTGATACAACGCGAAATGCAAGCTCAGTCAATGAATAAGGAGCATACGAGTAAACTGGGTTTGAGTAAGTGGGGTTTTACTGTGTCTGTTAAAACTGGGTTTGAGTAAGTGGGGTTTTACTGTGTCTGTTAAAACTGGGTTTGAGTAAGTGGGGTTTTACTGTGTCTGTTAAAACTGGGTTTGAGTAAGTGGGGTTTTACTGTGTCTGTTAAAACTGGGTTTGAGTAAGTGGGTTTTTACTGTGTCTGTTAAAACTGGGTTTGAGTAAGTGGGGTTTTACTGTGTCTGTTAAAACTGGGTTTGAGTAAGTGGGGTTTTACTGTGTCTGTTAAAACTGGGTTTGAGTAAGTGGGGTTTTACTGTGTCTGTTAAAACTGGGTTTGAGTAAGTGGGTTTTTACTGTGTCTGTTAAAACTGGGTTTGAGTAACACTGGGGGACCCTTACCGTTCAAAAAACGCATTTTTTCGTTCTGTTTTCAAATACCGTTCATTTCTTTAATTTTTGTGTTCATTTTCCGGGTTACCGTTCTCGTTTCACGGTGCACAGTTTATTTTTCAAATCATTGTTTACTTTTGAGGATCGTGTGTTGATTTTTCATTTACCTTGTTCATTATTGAAAAGGAGCGTTCATATTTTAAATTGGGTGTTTATTTTTCACGATCACCGTTTAATTTTCCCGTTCACCGTTTACTGATTACGATCACCGTTCAATATTCGCGCTCACCGTTCAATATTCGCGCTCACCGTTTACTGATTACGATCACCGTTTACTTTTCAGAATCCTTGTTCATTTTAAAATTGAGTGTTCACGTTTGGGGGAGCTGTGTTTATGTTTCAAGAACCGGTGTTCATTTTTCAAAACCGTTTAGTTTTCGTGGACGACCGTTCAATTTCTCCAGTGCCTTTTGTTCTGACTAGTCCTTTCATGTCTGCCGACCGGCTACGCTCCCGTCCACCTTACCTAATCCGGGCACCGTCAAACTTACCTGTGGTCTGTCAGAGCTCTCAACCGTGACGTACAGTACTTCCTGCAGCCTGAATCCATTGGGTGATGGGAATTAACTTTGGTCAGAAAATAGGCGTACAGTAACTTGTACGATGTTCAATACCGGAAATATAATCGACAAACGTATCGTAACAGAAAGCGCTTCTCGAATTCGGCGAACGGAACAGAAATAACGCTATCAAATATATCCGAAGCCTAACTGTCTGTAATTCCCGGGAAACAAACATTTTGTAATGAACTGGACGACTGTAAAAAAATGAATCTCACAAGAACATTCTCCATTCATCTTTACGATAGAATACCATTACGTTTCGTCAATGCCGTGGTTTCGTGATGGTTCTACCCCAAAATAGACAGTGTACCTGATACGCAGGTGTCGATCAGTTCCACCACGGACTTAGATAAGTTAGATAAGTCCGTGGTTCCACTAGATTACACGATTCTACTTCGAACAATGCAAGATTATTGCATCTTTATGATTATTTACATTAACATTATCTGTTTTTTCGCGTACACCATGTCAAAAGTTATCAGAACTTACCGATCAACATTTATTTTTAACCCGTGACATCTACCGGGACTGGCAATTTCATCTGTCTGTGCATATAGTGAATGATTGGTTGGTTTGAAATGTCAATCACACCTGAACACAGTAGCCCTCGTGACATAATGGGCGGATCTTACGCAGCACTTCGCATCCTGTGACTGAACAAGATATCAATTTATATTTGTGTATAAAAATAACGACGGCCACATTGCGTAATGACAAAAAATATATGTAGACTTTTAATAATAAGTGGCAGTCTGCAGTTGATTTACATCATATTATTTTAGCTATAACGTTGACTTCGATTACATGTACTTATTTCCTGTTATTTCGTACGTATAAATCGGAAACGGAAAGTATCACCTAATCGTAACTGTCGTCAACGATTATAGGTTATTCCTCGATTTGGTGTAGTTTGTTGAAAAATATACAATTTAATATTCTAAGGTCCAGTTTGTGTTTAAAGCTTTTACAATACGAAATACACTTATACTAAAATCATATAAACTATCCGTATTTCTTTACGGGTGGTAAAAATTGTATAAATTATATACCAAAAAGTTACAGGCACGTACAGTATATCGTCCAACGAAGGGCCATCAGGCCTCAATAACGGACGTACAAATATCGAAATCACTACGACCCTGTATTAAAGGGGCATCCCGCGAAAGCCTGAATGCCAGTTCTTGGATGTACATGGTGTCTGCACCACTAATAATATTTTCCTGCTATTCCAATATTTAAAGTCCGCTCAAAATGTCTATATTGACCACTTACAAAATCGCATTCCTCGGGAAAGCCCCGATAAAAATAGCGGCGATGACGCAACGTGACAGGCTTGTTGCAAGTCGCTTGACAGGTTTGACGGAAAGAGGCCGTCATGGAGGGGAAGCGTAATGTATACGGCTGATGAAACTGAGACAAAGTTATTGAAACACATTCACATTAATAATCAGGCATTAATTGCACACTTACCGATATTCAAATTAATAAATATTTGTCGGTACATCGGCATCATTTATAGACACCAGGAATTATCTATATAATGTATATACCTGAGCGAGACCGGTACACATGGGTACGGAATGCAGCCATGGCGCAAACATTTTTTTTAAGTAAAACCACGGACTTAGATAGCATCCCTCTAATCTAATTCCGTGGTAAAACAGAGGTTGTCTGTAAAAAGTAATATTCACGAATCTTCTTTTTCAGACGATTTCATAAAAGGTACGCATGCATGGAAAAGTAAAAAAAATAAAATGACATGAAATGTTTGCGATTTTTTTACAACTCAATGTCTTGAGGATTTTTTTTTTCAGACTATCCATATATACATTCATATTCATTTAAAATCTATCCAACTTTCAAAGTCTTCATACATTAACACTTATCACGGAATGCGAATATTTAAGTCCATGCACTCATATAACGAACCAAACACTAAACATGACTACATGTATATCAGATTTGGAACTGTGGAAATACTTCATTATAACTACCCGTTATGAATATGTTATGATAATTCCGCTTTCTTTTTATATCTTTTTTGTCTTCTTGTAAAGAGACGTTGACCTTTAAAAAAAACAAAAAACTGCATGCATGGGAAATTCATATCGTATATGTTTGTTCCTTCCCCCCACCTTCTGTTATGTATCTATTTTCGTATCAAATTCAATACCGGGCTCGCAACCCAATGATATTTTTACATTTGCTAATTTATAGATTAGGTATGAATGTCACCTTTTTCATGCATGAAGATATATTTTTTTTTATTCTTTTTGTCCAAATTGAAGCCGGGTGTTCCTCGGTTGCACGTCCCGTATTACAACGTTATCAAACGATATCGCATTTGAAAAGGTCTTTCTATTCAGCAATATAATTAAATCATACCGTCTTACTGGAACATGAGCTATTATAAAGGGAATATTATAAAACACACTCTTAATTTTAATTATACACGTATTTTACGCAACAGAGGACTAAAACAGTTTACCCTTGGGTAGCCCCAAAACCAAATCAAAGTTTTATTTGTGATTGCACCGTTACACAGAAGAAATATGTAACATACACACAATAGAGCAGTTAGTTTCTCCATTGAATACTTCCTGTGTCTCAATATGATTCCGTAACGTAGTCTTGAGTCACATTTTGACCATTCGGCAACTTTTCGCTTAGTAGTTAGTCCTTATCGCCGTGTAACGGTAATACAAGGTAGAGTGTTTACAATGGAAACGGCACTCACTGCGCATGCGTTGGTAGGTTGAAATCCCAATCTGAAGCGTCTGGCTAGACAGATTGAAATTCCACTAGTTATTTTGAAATTATTCATTTTATGAATACATATCAGCAAAATCCGATCGTCGTAGTCCATAAGAATACCCACTCGATAGGTGTATGTAATATTTTGAAAAAAAATGATGAAAAAAAGCTTACTTTCGCGGGATGCCCCTTTAAAGTCGAAATGAATAAAATCTTGGTTTTATTTTTCTGATATATGTACTACAGTTTATATTTTGTATATATATATAGGAACGTATCTCACATATACGTCCCTGATATATACCAGGTACACAAAATATAAACGGTAGTATATGGTTTTTTTTTTTTAATGTGGCTAAGAAGAGCCAGTGCCGGTCGCTTGATTTGTTCCATAAATATGTTAACGTAATTTATAATACAAGCTGACGAAAGTTCAAAATGACTGTGAGGATTTGATCACGAGATTTTTTTTACTTGACTTAATTGTAAAGCAAATCTATATTTCATCAGTACGTCTTAAAATGTTTCAATAATCATTATCTACACCAGGCATATCTGTATCTCTAAGTTGATCTTGCAATGCCAGCATTCCATACCACATTATACTATAAACTGCATTTCTTCCGTTTATAAAATTAATAACAAATGCAACAGGAATTCGGATACAACTGTTGAAAACTTCATTTGTGTTCAATACGCAAGCTTCCGTATCCTATGCGTTATTATCAGAGACATATACGTCTCTGGTTTACATGTATGTACTTATTATTTGATTTAATTCATTATTAAAGAAATGCATACAAGACCCTTTGTTGGTAACATTTTTTTTTTACGTTTTCTCAAGAAGCCAAAAAGAACGGTACTGTTGAGATTCGTTTCTAACTGTACTATTAAAAGCCCCGCGAAGTTTACAAGTAGGGAAGGGGTTCTTCGGGAAAGAATAACATTTTAACTTCAAGTGGTACCATTGTTTTAGACTTGTTTGAATAGACATTGCCTGGCCTCTCATTATACAAAATATTAATGCGAAAATGGAATACGAAATGTTTTACTTCCAAGATTTATGGAAACAAAATCATTATCCATATATATACGTTTCTTATGTCATTTACTCGTCAGTAAGTACATTGTAATAGCAAGAGACATTTAAAACCATCTTTGATATACATACGTCTCACAGAGACCCAAGAATTTTGACAGCTAGTTTTGGACCTAAACTAGGTTGTTTAAAGTAATTTTACACTTGGGGAGGGGGGATCAATTTCCGATAAAAATGCCCTCTTAATGGTCATAAAGGCTATCACTGAGCACTGAGAGGGCATTTGTATCGAAAATTGATCAGCCCCCTCCCCCAAAGTGTAATTCTCAAGTCCCTGTGATACGTCTCTGTAAGTGTTAATAAGTACTGTACATGTTATGTGATTATTTCAGCTCAGGGAGTACTAATAACTCTTGCTTGTTTTCTTAAAATTATGTACAATTAGAACAAGTCTAGTTTCACGAACGTTCCTAAACTTAAGGCATTGTCTTAACTGTAAATCGCCATAGAAAAGCATTTCAGAATTTTCGAGAAAATCTTAAAGAGTAACTGTATTACTGAACCATTTTTCGTATATGGAAAGATTGATAAATAATAAGTGAGATAATTTTCACGACGATTTTATTTTTGTGAAAATTACGAAGTTTTGACCATTTTACTAAATTTCACACCTGAACGTAAATCAGGAAAATCCCCGATTTTGCCATACGACCGGAAGTGACGTCACAACGGTAGCCGCACTGACCGAATTGAGTAGTCATTATATTAAAATTGTATGAATCGTATCACGACTTGTTATTTGTAGAGAGTCTTATATACAAGAATATGACACTGATTATATATCAAGGCCTTACGGATTTCATTAATGATCTACTGATAATTGCAAGGTGCCATATGCCCCAGGGGACAGTAATTAGTGGGGAGGGGGCCCGGGTTCGGTAGTTCTTGTTCTTGTCAGGTATGCCGCAACGTGGTCATGGTCACTCGACCATAAATCAATTACCACCGGACTCGCTAATATGATTAACAGATTATTATTTTGTGGGAAAAACTGTAAGACTTCAAAACATACACTTGATATGATTATGTATTAATTTTCTCATATTTTATTTCATATTACACCGCTAAACAGCGTGTGTATTCAGTGAAACATATACGTCCCGACATGCATATATCAGCAGGAACTGATCATGACACCTATTGAAATGCACACTGAAAAATATTTATGCCTGTCGGTCGGCTTTGTAAATACAAAACAACGTAGAAACGACCTCAAACAAACAGGTAATGAAAAGGATATTGGTGTTACTATAGACCACGGACGTAGATATACTCTAATTCCATGTATAGACTCAGAACTTCGAAAACCATATATTTTATTGGACTTAAAAGAAGAACATTTAATTACATAATATAAAATCATGAGATAATCCTTTTTTATATGTACAATGTACGTATATTGGAAAATAAAAATATGTATCTTTTATCAATGTTTTCGACCTGTATAACGTATTTGACGGGTATCACATTTCGGCTTCTTTTATCCATAAGGTCGAGAAATTATACCTGTGTATAAAAGTTAACAGCTTCCCATCCATTGATAATTTTGTATGTCTATGCAGTATATATATATATATAAAAAACAATTAAAAAGTATGCCTGAATATTGTAAAATAAAAGGAACATGAGCGGATTCTTGATGTTACCTGTCTTCAGGCATACACATCGAAATAGAAATCAATAATAATAATTCGAAGTTCTAATATACCGCTTTATCATGACCTGAAGATTGCCTCAAAGAACAATTTATTTCAAATTCTGTTTGAGAAAATATAAGATAAGGTCTTTGAAAACCCTGTATTTAACTGATTACTTAATTGGTTTTAATCCGCATTTTATTCATTTATGAAATATGAAATTATAACTGTGATACAGACAAATCATGCAAGTTTCGATATAATATGTCAAGTTGAATAGAAGAGTCAAATTTGAAATTTAATAAAGTGACATGTACATATGTACTGTGTGACTTGACGGCGGTTTCTGGAGATTTCAAAAGGTACTCTGGATAGTCTATGTTTCATTCAAAGTCGAGAACTACATATCGTAACTACAGATCTAGAGCACTCATTTTGAAGTTATAAAGAGTGGATAATAACCGCAACATACTCAACTATCACCAGTAGTTTTAACTTTGATAGCCCCCCCCCCCCTCCAACTCCAAAGTTATTTACTTGCAACTGACCAGGTAGATTATCCCGCTTATCCGATTACGTAATTTAATGGACACTAATCTGAGATGTACAATATAATAAAATTCACTCTTGAATCATTTGACAAATGATCTGTATAAAATTGTATGACACCAGGGACGTATATGTGCCTGATGATATAGCTAGAGTATTACAATGTGATAGGTTAAAAATAATTTGAACAGTCAATATCTAAACATATCTAAAATTTTATGGTACGACACTTAATTTCACTATATATAATACATGTCGGATTAACAATTAATTAACCAGACGAACGTATATATATTGTGTTCCCGTTGTCACCAATACGTGTGCACAACTTTTAGCGGTTCGCTGTGCGCTTGATTAGCTTGTGGCAAAACAGGTAAAAAACCAAACTTCAACCTGTCGTAACTTTGTAACCAGTGGGCCGATTTCGGCAATGTATTAATGTCGACACAACGAGTCTGATAATTTCAGTTTCTATTTGCACTACAGTTACTCTTTAAGTTCAAGACATTTTTCTTAATTTATGTTATGCTTTCCTATGGAAATGTTCAACCAGGGACGTATATATAATTTTGGCTGGGCTCATTAATAATTGTTTTTGCTGACATTTTGTTTGAACTGACCGGAAATGTAGTAAATATTGGCCCTTCTTTAATTACTCTTTGAAAGAAGGGCATTTTTACAGCAAATCTAAAACAGATTTTATAAAACCTAATGTGACTTGATTATATGAAAAATTCTGCCTAACAAACTTTCTGCAGTCTGGTCTGTTAATCTGACGAGTCGGCAAAAACGAGTTACAGTATCAGTGTGAATATCAAGAATATTAGACGAATTATGAAATCTCTCTACTTTAATACACATATTTTGAATAATGATGTGCAAACACGGGCTTATGTGCTTACATGGCAGCTACGCGCCTGGTAACGACACGGACTTGGATAGATAATCTTTTCCCGTGCTGTCGACGATAATAATTGTACACTGAAGTACACAAATGAGCATAGCCTATTCCCCCCTGATCTTTCATAACGAACTGTTCCAACCTTTCAATCAGACCAGTTCAAGTGTGTCTTCATGAGTGAATGAATTAAGGGTCGACAATTTTACAACATCATATGGTAATAATTACAGTCAGGTTTCGCCACACCTGTATCGGATATACACCCCCGGGGTAAGTTTCACACCTGTTTCCTGGGGCTGTTAAAACTGTGTTGTAGTTGATATTGTCCATTGTGTCAAACTGTTTTGATTGACAGGTTGTTACGCACAGGTGAATCCCCCCCCCCCCCCCCCCGACACTTTCTGTTAAAGGAAAACAGTTTTACGATCTTAAAGGGGCATCCCGCGAAAGTAAGCTTTTTTCATATTTTTTTTTTCAAAATATTACATACACATATCGAGTGGGTATTCTTATGGACTACGACGATCGGATTCCGCTGACATGTATTCATAAAATAAATAATTTCAAAATAACTAGTGGAATTCCAAAACGACTGGCCAGACGTTCTGAATTGGGATTTCCACCTACCAACGCATGCGCAGCGAGCGCCGTTTCCATTGTAAACACTCTATCTGTTATTACCGTTACACTACGATAAGGCCTAACTACTAAGCGAAAAGTTGCCGAATGGTCAAAATATGACACAAGACTGCGTTACGGAATCATATTGAGAGATGGGAAGTATTCTAAGGAGAAATTACCTTCTCTATTGTGTGTATGTTCCATATTTCTTCTGTATAACGGTAACATGCTCAAATAAAGCTTTGATTTGGTTTTGAGGCTACCCAAGGGGAAACTGTTTCAGTCTTCTGTTGCATAAAATGCGTCTGTAATAATAAACTTAAAAGTTTGTTTTATAATATTCTCTTTATAAAATCTTATGTTCCAGTAAAACAGTATGATTTAATTATATTGCTGGATAGAAAGACATTTTCAAATACTATATATACCATAACAGAAAAAAAAGTCGTTTGATTACGTTGTAAAACGGGACGTGCGGCCGAGATACATACGGCTTCAATTTGGACAAAAGGAATATAAAAATTTGTTTTCACGCGTAAAAAAAGTGATATTCATACTTAATCTATAAATTAGTGAAGGTACAAATATCATTGGGTTGCGACCCCGGTATTGAATTTGATACGAAAATATATACATAACTGGAGAAAAAAAAAATAAAAAAAAAAAATGTTTTTTTTTTAAAAGGTCACCGTCCCTTTACAAGACGACAAAAAAGATGTTAAAAGAAAGCGGAATTATCATAACATATTCATAACGTGTAGTTATAAGCGTTTCAACAGTTCCAAATCTGATATACATGTCGTCATGCTTATAGTGTGTCGTTATATGAGTGTGTGGACTTAAATATTCGCATTCCGTGATACGTGTTAACGTGTGAAGCCGCTGAAAGTTGGATAGATTTTAAATGAATATGAATGTACTTTGTATATATAGTCTGAAAAAAAATCCTCAAGACTTTGAGTTGTAAAAAAAAATCGCAAACATTTCATGTCATTTTATTTTCGAACTTTTCAATGCATGCTACATACATTTTATGAAATCATCTGAAAAGTTGGTTCGTGAATATTACCTTTTACATAAATTAAGGTTTGTACCATGTTCGTATTCCGTACCCATGTGTACCGGTCTCGGTCAGGTAAATATAATATAGATAATTCCTGGTGTCGATCGATATATGGTGCCGATATGCCGACAATTATTCTTCATTTGAATATCGGTATGTGTGCAACTGATGTCTAATTTTCAATGTGAATGTGATTCAATAAGTTTATACACGGACTTTGTCTCTGTTTCATCAGCCGTATACATTACGCGTCCCCTCCCGTATGGCCCCTTCCGTCAAACTGAGCAGGAAACTTGCGGCACACCTGTCAAGTTGCGTCATCCCCGCTATTTTTATCAGGGCTTTCCCGAGGAATGCGATTTTGCAAGTGGTCATTATAGACATTTCGAGTGGACTTTTGAATTTGGGAGTAACAGGAAAGTATAATTAGTAGTGCAGACGCCATGTATATTCAAGAACAGGCATTTAGGCTTTCGCGGGATGCCCCTTTAACCTCTCAAAACAGGGACGTATATGTCCCAGTCTCAAACATATAAAAAAAAATGGGTCCAAAACTAGCTGTAACAAATTTTCAGGTCCCTGTGTTTGACGTCTTTGAGTAGCTGTCAATTGTCAGTCACAGTTCGCTGCATCCACGAATTTAGTAAGCTTGTGCAAAAGATCTGCTAACATTTTGATTTAAACAAGCCAAACATTAACCTCCACTTACAATATGCCTACTGTCAGAAGACCAAAGTGTTCCAGATATATATCTAATTTTCTGTAAATGTAAAATAGCCGAGCTTGTCCAATACATTAACAAATAAAAAGAATAAGAAAGCTAACCATGCTTTCACAACTTGAGACACCTGTTAGCTGGACTGCAGAGCTCCTTGCCGTAGGTCAAAGGTCCCCGCCGCGGCCGGTAAAAAATCAAACGCTTTTTACCCTCTTGTAGAATATGGACTAGCCAATTAAGTCAGGTATGGGCCAAGTATTTTGTATTTTAGGGTTGAAAGCATGACTCCAAATCCTTGAGTGCCGTGTTTGTTTTGTGCATTTGTCAGAGGAAGGCGAACGGGACACATGACTTTCACTACGATAGCGAATGATTGGAGAACATACGTTTTTTTGTTAACTGTTTCCTAATATTTCCTTTCAAACAATGTTTTTGAAATACCAAAATATTTTGGCACGGACGTAAGTAAATTAGCTATCTTATTCCGTGCTTTTGGCTTCACCTTTAATTGACCTCGCATTACGTTATGCAAATCATCGGCGGATTTTGCCATTGAAAATTTTCGATTATAGATAAAACAATACTTCAAAACTATAGACTTCTTTTAACAACTGCATGGTAGCCTCGTGTTACGCACATATACGGTACGTTATCTTAGCAATTGTTCGGTTGCGTATTGATTGTTTTATTAACCATTTTCACCTGATGATTTTACGTGAGCGTAAACAATATCCGTTTGAAAATTACACGTTTTACGTCTGTATTATATTTCATAAAAAGCACATTTGCTCAGGTGATAACTCCGAGGGGCTTTAATCTTCTCCACTCTGGCGTATATATATCATGGCACTGTATGATGAAGTGCATACTAAAGTAATTTGATTCGCAAGTATTTTAATCTCGGTTCTGCACAATAAAACGTAGTAAGCCATATATGTATAAACTCGTACAAAGAATGAAGTGTTTCACTTGCATTTTAATTGTAAATATATGGATCCGGGCTGCAGGAAGTACTGTACGTCACGGTTGAGAGCTCTGACAGACCACAGGTAAGTTTGACGGTGCCCGGATTAGGTAAGGTGGACGGGAGCGTAGCCGGTCGGCAGACATGAAAGGACTAGTCAGAACAAAAGGCACTGGAGAAATTGAACGGTCGTCCACGAAAACTAAACGGTTTTGAAAAATGAACACCGGTTCTTGAAACATAAACACAGCTCCCCCAAACGTGAACACTCAATTCTAAAATGAACAAGGATTCTGAAAAGTAAACGGTGATCGTAATCAGTAAACGGTGAGCGCGAATATTGAACGGTGAGCGCGAATATTGAACGGTGATCGTAATCAGTAAACGGTGAACGGGAAAATTAAACGGTGATCGTGAAAAATAAACACCCAATTTAAAATATGAACGCTCCTTTTCAATAATGAACAAGGTAAATGAAAAATCAACACACGATCCTCAAAAGTAAACAATGATTTGAAAAATAAACTGTGCACCGTGAAACGAGAACGGTAACCCGGAAAATGAACACAAAAATTAAAGAAATGAACGGTATTTGAAAACAGAACGAAAAAATGCGTTTTTTGAACGGTAAGGGTCCCCCAGTGTAAGTGGGGTTTTACTGTGTCTGTTTAAACTGGGTTTGAGTAAGTGGGGTTTTACTGTGTCTGTTAAAACTGGGTTTGAGTAAGTGGGGTTTTACTGTGTCTGTTAAAACTGGGTTTGAGTAAGTGGGTTTTTACTGTGTTTGTTAAAACATCTTTTGAGCAGTCACTTACAACAATCTAAATTGATATTACATAATTATGTAGCTGATAACTTTTGATAATTTGTTATCAATGTTTAGTTTGTGTTTTTTATCAATTTTATTTATGTAAAAACTATGTAAGATGGCTCCCAAGTATTTCCTAAACAAACATGAAAAAACAAATTTGTGTATGCTTCTCATTTGTTAAGTCAAATCAAAAAGAGACTAAGCAGTTATACTGAGCATCAGTGTATAGTAATAAGCAGTTATACTGAGCATCAGTGAATAGTAATAAGCAGTTATACTGAGCATCAGTGAATAGTAATAAGCAGTTATACTGAGCATCAGTGAATAGTAATAAGCAGTTATACTGAGCATCAGTGTATAGTAATAAGCAGTTATACTGAGCATCAGTGTATAGTAATAAGCAGTTATACTGAGCATCAGTGTATAGTAATAAGCAGTTATACTGAGCATCAGTGAATAGTAATAAGCAGTTATACTGAGCATCAGTGTATAGTAATAAGCAGTTATACTGAGCATCAGTGAATAGTAATAAGCAGTTATACTGAGCATCAGTGTATAGTAATAAGCAGTTATACTGAGCATCAGTGAATAGTAATAAGCAGTTATACTGAGCAACAGTGAATAGTAATAAGCAGTTGTACTGAGCATCAGTGTATAGTAATAAGCAGTTATACTGAGCATCAGTGTATAGTAATAAGCAGTTATACTGAGCATCAGTGAATAGTAATAAGCAGTTATACTGAGCATCAGTGAATAGTAATAAGCAGATATACTGAGCATCAGTGAATAGCAATAAGCAGTTATACTGAGCATCAGTGAATAGCAATAAGCAGTTATACTGAGCATCAGTGAATAGCAATAAGCAGATATACTGAGCAACAGTGAATAGTAATAAGCAGTTGTACTGAGCATCAGTGTATAGTAATAAGCAGTTATACTGAGCATCAGTGTATAGTAATAAGCAGTTGTACTGAGCATCAGTGAATAGTAATAAGCAGTTATACTGAGCATCAGTGAATAGTAATAAGCAGATATACTGAGCAACAGTGAATAGTAATAAGCAGTTGTACTGAGCATCAGTGTATAGTAATAAGCAGTTATACTGAGCATCAGTGTATAGTAATAAGCAGTTATACTGAGCATCAGTGTATAGTAATAAGCAGTTATACTGAGCATCAGTGAATAGTAATAAGCAGTTATACTGAGCATCAGTGAATAGTAATAAGCAGTTATACTGAGCATCAGTGAATAGTAATAAGCAGTTATACTGAGCATCAGTGTATAGTAATAAGCAGTTATACTGAGCATCAGTGAATAGTAATAAGCAGTTATACTGAGCATCAGTGAATAGTAATAAGCAGTTATACTGAGCATCAGTGAATAGTAATAAGCAGTTATACTGAGCATCAGTGTATAGTAATAAGCAGTTATACTGAGCATCAGTGAATAGTAATAAGCAGTTATACTGAGCATCAGTGAATAGTAATAAGCAGTTATACTGAGCATCAGTGTATAGTAATAAGTGTTTGTGGTGGGACATGATGGTGTCATGTATACCAGGTTTGTAGACAGGTTCACAAAGTCAGCGTAGTCTTTGTTGATGAGTTCAATCATCGCACTCCTGAGAATCTTGAGGTAAGTTGATAGATCATCCCTCAGAGTCTCCAGTGGTACGCGGCGTCGACACTCCATCACAAATGTATCGACATCAAACGAGTCCTACAAGCAACAAGTACTATAGATTATTTTCTGGACAACTGTATCCATCTATATATGCATGAACGTATTAAATAAGACATTCTTAGATTTATATACAGTATACACTTGGAACAGACTACTCCAACAATGTTAGAGGCTAACCACAATAATTATATAAGAAACCAGTGTTTATCATGTTTTTTTTATCTTATACAAATGAACTAAAAATTCAATACCAGAAGAAGAGCTACTCCTATAACACAAGAGGCCACTGGTCGGCTTTTTTCTATTGGATATCATTTTGCTTTATGGTTTTATTGTTAAAAAGAATAAAATTATAAGGTACTTGTAAAAAGTCAGAAAAATGTCAGATCTTGAATCCAGTATCCTGTCCTGCAGGCACACAAAATAAATTTCAGTGACACGTCAAAATATTTCTCGTACAGTCATCGGGAAAAAATACAATTTTCATTGTTTAACAGGACCATGGGTTTTTGTGCGATTCAAGCAAACATGTTTACATGCCTCAGCAGGGTTAGAAACTAACTTTTTCAATATATTAGTCCAAAGGTACTAGTCCTATGGTATTGTGACTATAGTCCCAAGGGCTTCAGCCTCAGTTGAAACACTAAGTGACGAACAACAAATTGAGAAGCGATGAGCCGGCATCTAGTTCAGAAGGGGGACGGGGTATGGGGGTCTCTCTCAACAAAAAATTAACATCTAAATGCTCTAATATGAGTTTTGGTGTATCCTGAGTGCTAACTTTGTACAATTTTTCTCTTCTTTAGTATAAGTTATAGATAAGAATACAAAATCAAAATAAAAAAACTCAATTAGTCCACAGGACTAATAAACAGAGCATATTTACTAGTCCTTCAGAATTTTTACTAGTCTCGGACTAACGGACTAGTGTTAGTGTCGAACCCTGCCCAGGTATTTTGGCGATAGCTGCGGTTTAAGGTATCATAAAAATGCCATTCGTTAAAGGGTTTTGGCCACGATTTTGAAAATCTTGTAAAAAGTTATGAAACTTGTAGTACATTTCAATAAATACTGATTAACCCATCAACGAGCATTCGATTGTGTCCCGGGATCTAGATATTGACAGTCAAAGTTGACCGCTCCCGACTGGCGAGAATTTTAATGAGCTGACCGGTCACGTGGTACCTGTGACGTCATTGAAGCACAACTGATCGACTCAGGTAAACTGATCAGTGGTACATTGACGAAGAAAGTTTAGTAGAAAAACGCCTATTGATTTCGACATGCAAGTCGATCTTGATTGTTGTTTAATTCTATTGATTAACCAATAAAATACATTGAAAAAAATATAGATATGTAATTGTAAACTTAAGAAAGGAAATAGGAAATGCCATTTAAAAACATCATGTTGTGAGTGTGTATTACACATCCACCACATCCTAACAACAAGAGGCCCAATGGGCATGCATCGCTCACCTGGTATCAATCTCTGACTTATATTATAGTGTAACCCTAAAGTCCCCTAAAATCTTTTAATGTAAGACATTTAGAAGAACATCTTAAGATTTAAACATATTTTACCCCTGCGACCTTATAAGACAACATCATTTTCATTTTCAAATTTTGTTTGGCTTCATCCCAGGACGCTACCAGCCAAATATCATGTCTCTAGGCAAGATCAAGGTCATTTCTTTTTGCAAACTTTGTCAGGCTTCATCCAAGAAACCTTTCAGCCAAATGTCATGCCTCTAGGGCTTTTGGTACTTCAGAAGAAGTTGTTTGAATGTTTTAACAGATTTGACCCCTGTGACCTTGAATATAGGTCAAGGTCATTTTCTTTTTGCAAACTTTGTCAGGCTTCATCCAAGGAACCTTTCAGCCAAATATCATGCTTCTAGGGCTTTTGGTATTTCAGAAGAAGTCGTTTAAAGGTTTTAACAGATTTGACCCCTGTGACCTTGAATATAGGTCAAGGTCATTTCTTTTCGCAAACTTTGTCCGGCTTCATCCAAGGAACCTTTCAGCCAAATATCATGCTTCTAGGGCTTTTGGTATTTCAGAACAAGTCGTTTGCAGGTTTCAACAGATTTGACTCCTGTGACCTTGAATATAGGTCAGGGTCATTTCTTTTCGCAAACTTTGTCGGGCTTCATCCAAGGAACCTTTCAGCCAAATATCATGCTTCTAGGGCTTTTGGTATTTCAGAAGAAGTCGTTTAAAAGTTTTAACAGATTTGACCCCTGTGACCTTGAATAAAGGTCAAGGTCATTTCTTTTCGCAAACTTTGTCCGGCTTCATCCAAGGAACCCTTCAGCCAAATATCATGCTTCTAGGGCTTTTGGTATTTCAGAAGAAGTCGTTTAAAGGTTTTAACAGATTTGACCCCTGTGACCTTGAATAAAGGTCAAGGTCATTTCTTTTCGCAAACTATGTCCTGCTTCTTCCAAGGAACCTTTCAGCCAAATATCATGCTTCTAGGGCTTTTGGTATTTCAGAAGAAGTCGTTTAAAGGTTTTAACAGATTTGACTCCTGTGACCTTGAATATAGGTCAAGGTCATTTCTTTTTGCAAACTTTGTCCGGCTTCATCCAAGGAACCTTTCAGCCAAATATCATGCTTCTAGGGCTTTTGGTATTTCAGAAGATGTCGTTTAAAGGTTTTAACAGATTTGACCCCTGTGACCTTGAATAAAGGTCAAGGTCATTTCTTTTCGCAAACTTTGTCCGGCTTCATCCAAGGAACCTTTCAGCCAAATATCATGCTTCTAGGGCTTTTGGTATTTCAGAAGAAGTCGTTTAAAGGTTTTTACAGATTTGACCCCTGTGACCTTGAATATAGGTCAAGGTCATTTCTTTTCGCAAACTTTGTCGGACTTCATCCAAGGAACCTTTCAGCCATATATCATGCTTCTAGGGCTTTTGGTATTTCAGAAGAAGTCGTTTAAAGGTTTTAACAGATTTGACCCCTGTGACCTTGAATATAAGTCAAGGTCATTTCTTTTCGCAAACTTTGTCGGGCTTCATCCAAGGAACCTTTCAGCCAAATATCATGCTTCTAGGGCTTTTGGTATTTCAGAAGAAGTCGTTTAAAGGTTTTAACAGATTTGACCCCTGTGACCTTGAATAAAGGTCAAGGTCATTTCTTTTCGCAAACTTTGTCCGGCTTCATCCAAGGAACCCTTCAGCCAAATATCATGCTTCTAGGGCTTTTGGTATTTCAGAAGAAGTCGTTTAAAGGTTTTAACAAATTTGACCCCTGTGACCTTGAATATAAGTCAAGGTCATTTCTTTTCGCAAACTTTGTCGGGCTTCATCCAAGGGACATTTCAGCCAAATATCATGTTTCTAGGGCTTTTGGTATTTCAGAAGAAGTCGTTTAAAGGTTTTAACAGATTTGACTCCTGTGACCTTGAATATAGGTCAAGGTCATTTCTTTTCGCAAACTTTGTCCGGCTTCATCCAAGGAACCTTTCAGCCAAATATCATGCTTCTAGGGCTTTTGGTATTTCAGAAGATGTCGTTTAAAGGTTTTAACAGATTTGACCCCTGTGACCTTGAATAAAGGTCAAGGTCATTTCTTTTCGCAAACTTTGTCGGGCTTCATCCAAGGAACCTTTCAGCCAAATATCATGCTTCTAGGGCTTTTGGTATTTCAGAAGAAGTCGTTTAAAGGTTTTAACAGATTTGACCCCTGTGACCTTGAATATAGGTCAAGGTCATTTCTTTTCGCAAACTTTGTCCGGCTTCATCCAAGGAACCTTTCAGCCAAATATCATGCTTCTAGGGCTTTTGGTATTTCAGAAGAAGTCGTTTAAAGGTTTTAACAGATTTGACCCCTGTGACCTTGAATAAAGGTCAAGGTCATTTCTTTTCGCAAACTTTGTCGGGCTTCATCCAAGGGACATTTCAGCCAAATATCATGTTTCTAGGGCTTTTGGTATTTCAGAAGAAGTCGTTTAAAGGTTAAAATAGATTTAACCTCATGGTGACCTTGAATATTGGTCAAGGTCATTTCTTTTCGCAAACTTTATTTGGCTTCATCTAAGGAAGCTACTTGTCAAATATGAAGTCTCTATGCCTGACGGTATTTTAGAAGAAGTTGTTTGAATGTTTCGACATTTTTGACCCCTGTGACCTTGAAATTAGGTCAAAGTGATTTTTTTTCGCAAACTTTGTTCAGCTCCTTCCAAGAAATCTACCAGCCAAATTTCATGTCACTGGGCCTTTCAGTATTTTAGAAGAAGTCGTTTAAAGGAAAAAGTTGACGGACGCAGGAAGGACGGACGGACGGACGACGGACGACGGACGGACGGACGACGGACGCTGCACCATCACATAAGCTCACTTGGCCCTTCGGGCCAGGTGAGCTAATAATGCTTCTACAAAGGACCACGGAATTAGTAAAGCCTGTGAAAGGACTATATGATTTTTACAGACACGTTACAAATTGGTTTTATAGATAGTATTTGAAAACAGTAGCAACATACACGCATAGAGTGGTTGTGAGTATATTACGGACGGAGCCATTTTCTTGAAATAGCAGGGTTTTTTTCAAACGTTTGATTGTATAGACTGTATTAAGCTGGAATTTAATTAAAACAGCATACAGTGCTGAATCATGAATATGTGTTCCAAGTTATACCCACAACATGCAAAATTCGCAAACATCAAATCTTCCTTGATTGCATATTATATAGTGTCCGGTAATATACTTCGTGTTAGATCTTGGTGATTTTAAAATAATGTGATTTGCTAATACAAACTGTTTACGCAGTGCAATCAAATGTTTTCGTTAATACCTCAGAAGTATTATCTTTTATGACGTCAACAGTACAGTATGATTTGTGGAGATGGAGTAAATAAAGCACCGGCGAGTTTATGTTTTAGTGTCCGGCAACCCCACACCACTCTATAACATATACTGTACAAGTATATGGTAGTAGTAGTACAGCACGTACATATGGAATGCCAAAAAAAAAATCATTTTATCATTTTTTGAACTGTGCACGTAAACAAACAATTTCTGCCTGATTTCAATAAAGCAGAAACTGTCACAAATAGGTGTGAAAACATGACAGTCTGAATTATTTCTGTTAAATTGAAATATTGTTTAAAATTTGGACTGAAATCGGTTTGCAAAAATAAAAAGCTCTTCCCGACTTTTTTTATTTCACTTAATTCAGTAACACACCAGTCTATTTGTGTGAATAATTATAAATATTTTCCAAGGATAAAGTCTGTGGTCATGATTAAAACAAATAAAATACGCTAATGATTATTGAAACATATTATGAAAAATTGTTCTCCTACGATTACTGCAAACGTTTTTACAACATCTCTTAGTGGTTGCAGTTGGAAATAATTACTCTAAATCCCAGCACAGAAAAATACTGTGCCATATTCTTTGAATTGTACTAGAACAGACACAGGATTCTAGATATACGTGAAATTCAAACGCGATAAATAAATGAATTTTGTTAGGCTCACTCTATATGGTGATATTTATTTCAACTAGGACTCAAATCATTAGACGAGTTTAAATCTTGTTTTTCATACAGTTTTCATAAACAAGATCTGGATAAATTTGGGTTTATATCTGAAAGTAAAAGTGTGTCACATTAACGCATCTAAATTCTTGGATCCGCCCTGAATATATATCATAAATCCAGGGACACATATGCGTTCCTGATAAATCCAATAACCAAATGTTTATGTTGATATTTTAAAATATGCAATAACTTTGAAAAAAAACGTCATAGTATCAGCATCACCATTTTTACAAAAATAATAAAACTTTAAAAATTTAGAAATTTCAGAACATCGTATATATGTGATACAAATATAGTTTAACCTAATTAACAGTGTCAAGTTTTGCCAAGATTACTAGCCTAATGTTAAATACTGATAAAATATTGTTAGATTCTGTTGAAAACTCCTTTAATCCTTTTTAAAAAAATAGTTTTTCTTCCAACACCGGGGACGGCTAGGGATAAAATAATTGTGCCGGTGTATATTGCTATTTAGAGGATCGGTAATTATATTAGCATGAATGCCCTTCGAATTCACTGGTCATAACATTCACACCTCTTGGTAATTACAGGGTAATTAGTACACCTGCCACAACTCACAGGTAAGTACAACAAATGCCATTTGGCTAGTATATGTATGACAGGTAAGGCTACAGGTAATTTACATAGCTGTAAAATCAGTGTGTAAATTGTATCACTGTCTCTAAGCTTGGAGTTGCTGAGACGTCACGGTCTAGATTCTAATTGAATGCAGTTTAATATAAAAATCGGAATTAGATAAGTTTTATTTTTCTGACAAGATCATTAATGACGATTGATAATTTTAACCACATAACATGTATTGGTTGCTGTCATTACTTGCACCAAAAAAATTAGATAAAAGTCAATCTTTACACTCACAGATAATACATAAATATGTAATGGGCGTGTACAGGTATCGGATACGTTGTGCCTCAATGACGTCACACATCACGTGACCTAGAATCCCGGTCAAAATATGCATATTCACGAGGCTCATAGAAATGGGACGTCACCTAGCTTGTCTATTTTCCCAACACCGAGAGAGACAGGGTACCGGTCACTACACGTATTGTTGCATCAAATGAGATGAAAATATGAAATTATGAAAAATCGTGGCCAAAACCCTTTAAGGTTAAAGCTTAAAGAGTAACTGTAGTGCAAATAGAAACTGAAATGATCAGACTCGTTGTGTCAGCATTAATACATTGTCGAAAACCGCATCGAAATCGGCCGACCGGTTACAAAGTTACGACAGGTTGAAGTTTGGTTTTTTACCTGTTTTGCCACACGCTAATTAAGCCCACCGTGAACCGCTAAAAGTTGTGCACACGTATAAAAAGGCTGGTCTTGTCGTTCTATATGACGTTACTAATTGTTCTTCTTTGAAGTCCAATAAAATATATGGTTTTCGAAGTTCCGAGTCTATACACGGAATTCGATTATATCTAAGTCCGTGGTCTAAAGCAATACAAATATCCTTTTCCTTAACTGTTTGTTTGAGGTTTGTTCTAGGTAGTTTTGTATTTATACAGCCGACCGACATGCATTAAAATTTTTCAGCGTGCATTTTAAAAGGTGTTACGATCAGTTCCTGTTGATATGTGCATGCAATCAACGTGACCATCAGTGAATGCATACGCCGTTTCAGCGGTGATATATGAAATAACATATGAGAAAATTAATACCTAATCATATCAAGTGCATGTTTTGAAGTCTTTCCGCAAAATAATAACCTGTTAATCATGTTAGCGAGTCCGGCGGTTATTGATTTATGGTCAAGTGATCATGACCACGTGTGCCGCACACCTGTGGAACTCCCGACCCCCATCACCACTAATTACGGCCCCCTGGGGCATACAACACCTTGGAATTATCAGTAGGGTTATTAATGAACTCCATACATCCTTGATATATATAATAAGTGTCATATTCTGGAATAGAAGACTCTATACAAATAACAAGTCGTGATACGATTCATATAATTTTAATATAATGACTACACAAGTCTATCAGTGCAGTCACCGTTGTGAGGTCACTTCCGGTCGTATGGCAAAATCGGGGATTTTCTGATTTGCGTTCAGGTGTGACATTTAGAAAAATGGTCAAAACTTCGTAATTTTTACAAAAAAAAAAATTTCTTGAGAATTATCTCACTTACTATTTACCAATCTTTCCATACACAAAAGATGGTTTTGCACTACAGTTACTCTTTAAAAGGTTGGTTTTCTTCGATACATGCTTTAAGAACTTGTCAACTATCACAGCACTTAGGCGATAAGTGTTTACATAGCAACTGACCTGGTCTAACTGTGTTCACCTGTGAAAAGCTGTATGTATATATATATAGATGTGCACATAGCTTCGTTTTCAAACATTAAATTCATGATTAATTGGTCATTTTCGTACAAATCAATCTGAAACTTGAAATATAGTTGTATAATAGTCAAAAGCATAACATATATATGTATCTTGATGTTGCTTTTTACCAATTACATTTTAAATAATTTTAGATACATATGTCTGGAGACTCTTATTAGAGTTGTATTCAAATACATGTACATAAGCCGCGCCAACGATCGAAAAAACTGAAATCGCCAGAACTCACTCAATTTTTTCGAATGCCAAGTTGAAATTATGTGTAGAGGTATATATATAATATAGGCATATTAGTCATAGTCTCATACTCATAGCATTATAAGCAGGTACTCATTGAGCACTAGCAAATCTGGCCATATCAATTGCTTCGTGCAAAGTCAAAAATTGGTGACCAATCAAGCGAGTCGGTGAAGCGAGAGACTTATATGACGGAACTCAATTTCCGGTCATTTTGTTGATTTACTTCGTTGCAATTTTTGGTACTATCCTCTTTTATTCTCTGTATCTGATGTGGGAGACATGCATTTTAAAGATTTCTCTATATTGGCCAAAAACTACTTTCCTTTCAGGTTATCATTCCTAATCGGAAGTATCTTCTGAAAGCATGCGCCAAATCTGCATCATTGGGATGCTTTTATCTTTGGCCGTCACAACGAAGCAGACGCCATATTGAATAGGCACGCTATAATTTGTTATTCATAAATGAAGTATATTGACAGGACAAAAAATGCAACAATAAAATTCAAAAAAATGAATGCGAAATTAGTTTTTAGATGAAAACCTTTCATTTCACCGATTCACATGTTTGGTCAGCACTTTAATTGTATCATTGTAGACAAGACAATTACGACCAGTACCGGCATGTTTGTTTACATTCGCCCTGTATATATGTATGGTCATATTTGCCAGCTAGTGCTCCAGTACCTGTTAAGTAACAACATATCTTTAATTTTGATGTCGCTTCATTTAGTAAATCAGAATTATTTTCAGATATTTTCTGGGGACGTTTGTGGCCGCTTTTAAGAGAGACCGCACTGTGTAAAAAACAGAGTAAAAAAGAGCTTCAGTAGAGATAGGAAACTTGGGCTAGCACAGACAATTCTGGCTCATAAAACCTATGGGAGAATTTGATGGATTTTTGGGGATTAGCAAAATTTCTATGAGATTTTTCTACATAAAGTAATACAATTTTGAATTTTGAATGAGATTTTCAGGAAAAATATGGGTAAAAACCCCCAAATTGATCCCTGGCTAGTGAAACTATAGTACATGTATCTTAGACTGTATGTACAGACTACAGGAGCTTACTTCTCATTTCTAACGGAGACGTTTTTTTATTCGTCTCTGTTTGCAATCTGAACTTTTTTGCGGAGACTTTTCGTAAATAATCTTACTTTAAGTGCATGTAAATGTTCAATTTAGAAACTCACTGAAACTTCTCTGCTTCAGGTACAGTACAGTACCGAAACGTCCAGTTCACGATAGCTAGACCAGGACGTAGACCGTTTTATAGCCCAGCAAAGTTTCTATCAATGCAACTTGCATCAAAAGTACACTTACCTTCATAAACATGTCCTTGTCGAAGCACAAAGACGCTGGCCCACTCGGAAGGGGCAGATATTTCGCTGGTTCACCAGGACCCGTCATCTTCGTTGATTGCTTGATTGTATATATACCGGAAACGAGTGAAGGGACATTACTCCGAAATCGCCACGTCCACGTACGGCATCAGGCAACTTGACTTATTTTCACCTACTGGGATTGAAATGCATGTACAAACTACAAATACCGTTGCCATATATGATAGTGAGTTTTTTCAAATGAAAGGGAAAAAAAGAAAGAAAAGCAAAAATGCATCAATATGTGTATTCTAAAGGGATTCAAATTAAACAGGAGTTTAGGAATATTAGGAACAAGATTCATCAGATTGGTATGAATGATACTGAGATTGAGCTCACTACAGTACAGTAGCCAAAATAGGGCGAGTTGGAGAAGTCAGCTGTCAAAAACGTAGCGCGACATTTCGTCAAAAAGACGTGGAAGACATGGAACAGCAAGTCTACACCAGACATACTAGAAAACACCAGAAAAACAATATAACAAATCAGCTATCACCCCAGATAGCAGACATGCGTTGGCCCAACGTCGGAAACCTGTTGGCATGGTTTAGTAATAATTTCCCATCAGAGGTTGGCTGGCTGTTGAATGTTGGTACAACGTTGGGCCAACATCGTAATACGATTGATGTAATTAATTGCACCATGGATCAACCATGACTTATACATATATATACGTTAAATGATTCAACTGTCAGTATGGGAGTCAACGTTTTCTTTATTAAAACATTTCTGAAAGTGGAAAACATTAATCTAAAATATATGTGTAATATTGTTTATTTGTACAAATATATATACTTCATCAAAACATTTTTTCTGTAGTATAAGAACACACTTTCTCCTATAAGACACAAGAAAACGGCATACATATATATATATATTCAGCCATGGAAAAGGCAAATATCAACCTTACTAGAAGCTGTCCATAAATACATGCACATTTGGCTGATAAGATGCCTATGAAGTACATTGTAAGTTCTGAGTAAAATCACAGCTGGGATCTGGTCAGTTACCGTAGCAACGTGGAATATGATACTCCAGGATGGTTGGCATCAGATTAATCCCGCTCGGTCAGTCTTTGTGAAGAAAACGGTTTGACCTCATGTACGTTTCAAGACCATAATTTAAATGGAGCTCGGAATTAATCTACCAATGCAGCAATTCAATGTGTAAGTATTTTTCTGCTTCTTATTTTTTAAAGTTTCATTCAGAAAACTTGAACTTACCATCAACCCACCTCTTAATAAAAGTCTATAAATCTTCACTGCTGTTTGTGATCAGTATGCATATAACTTGGTTGTTGATATCTCCCCTAAACACTATGAAGGAAAGTTTGTAATGTAATGTGAACTATAAAATATGTGTATAGTACATATGTATGTATAAAATAAAACTTATTTGTATAAAGTACTGAAGGCATGCTATTCCGTTCTCCTTTTCATGTGTAGGAACCGATTATGTTCAGGAGCTACTCATCAGAAGATCCATTGTGTCATCAAAGACTGGTTTAGATATTCATGAGATAGAGATCTAGAAGGAGGGAGAAAGAAGAAAGTGAAAAAGCAAAAAATCAAAACGGCCATGAGGCATCCAAACAGGACAGTGACTAAGAAATAATAATGACAGTCAATTCAGAAACATCTAAAATAGAGTGAATATATCAATAATAAATAAAATAATAAATACTTTTCATTCTTATTGTTTTTCGGGCATACAATTGTAGGCTTACGTTACAGGTGAGAGAAATCTCCTGTCATGCATACCTTACTGTCGGATTTAAAGTCATTCTCTTGAAGCTAAAAGTATGGCGTTACAGAGATATAATCCATATTCAAGTGGTTTAGCGCTGTCTATTAGGCTGGTACTTTGAGCAATCATGGGATCAACTTTGTGTATCAACTGAACTCCAACACAACAGAAAGCCAATACACAATGTCAAACATCTGACATTAAACCAACGTTGGTCAAATGTTAGTTTCCGAATAATACCAAGATAGAACCAACATAAATAGTATATTCCGATGTTGGAGTAACGTTGGGCCAATATCAATGTTTTTGGGCTGACATTGGACCAACGTCGGGCCAACACGTCAAAACAACCGAACTTCGTTGGCCCGATGTTGGACCAACACGTTGGACCAACGGTGCGCCGATGAGCAACATTACGTTGGCCCAACGTGATTTACCGATATTGGCCCAACGTCACTGCTATCATTGGCCCAACGTTGGCCCAACGTATGCTTGCTGTCTGGGACAGACCATGCCAACATGCACAACCATATCATTTCTACATCTACATCTTCCACTGTTCTGTCATTTGGCTGACCATTACACAGTGTGCGCTTCATCTGACAAGACTAAGTATACAATATACGGCAAAACATCTTACATAAATTTAAACTGAACAGAAAAAAGAAAGAATTGGAAAATATATAACTGTACTGAATGTATGTATGCATGTAATGTGAGTCCTGCATACTAACTCTCATCCCACTGACAATTTGACCAATCCGGCTACCGTAGCGGCCACAGGAGATAACTCCTACCGGCACAGCTCTCCTTGTCAGTTTTCAGAAGAGTAAGCCTGGACAATGTATTAAAAAGAAAGAGTAGACAACCCCTGCTTGAAAGATGCCAAGTCAGGGGCCTCAGCCACAGAGGCTGGGAGAGAATTCCAAATGAAAAGAAACGGTGTCTAAAGGTATTTTTTGAAGATGATAGGTGGCAAAACTTAAGAGAGTGATTTTTCCGAGTGGGAGCTGTAGATGGTACCAAGTAGGCAGATGCTGGTATGTCAACTAACTCCTGGGTAATCTTAAACATAATAGTGAGCTTAGTCTTGCTTCGTCTCGATGTTAATGTCTCCCATTGTAGAGTCTGCATCATATCAGATACGCTGCTGGTATTGCGGAATCTGTTGGTGGTGTAACGCGCCGCTCTCCTTTGAAGCATTTCTAATTTGTCTTGGTGTTTCTTGGTGTGTGGGCTCCATACTGATGCACAGTACTCTAATGTAGGACGAACTAGAGTGAAGTATGCTCGTGCATTGATGTCTTCATTGGAGATCTTCAGATTTCTTCTTAAAAAAACCAAGAGTGCTATTGGCTTTTTTACAGATCCTGTCGATATGGTGGTTCCAGGAAAGGTCTGTTGATAGGTCCACCCCGAGATACTTGCTGGTATTTGTCTCCTCAAGTAGGTGTCCTTTGAGATGGTATTGGGCCTTTGTAATCTTCCTGTTCTTCGTGACCCTCATGACACTACATTTCTCTGGATGGAACTCCATGCCCCACGTATCTTCCCACTTAGCCAACTCTGACAGGTCTTTCTTCAGAACTTCGGTATCTTCTTTCCATCTGACTATTCTGTAGACTATACAGTCGTCTGCAAAAAGTCTGACCTGTGACCTGATGTTATTCGGTAGGTCGTTAATGAAGAGGAGGAAACGAAGAGGCCCAAGACAGGTCCCCTGGGGGACCCCGCTGACTACTGGGACTTCCTCTGAGAGTGTTCCCTCTACTGTGACTGCTTGGTCCGTCCTTCCAGAAAGCTCCTTATGCAGGAGTGTGTTGGTCCTCGAATGCCGTAGAAATCCAACTTCTTCAGCAACCGTTGGTGTGGAACCCGGTCGAAGGCTTTTGAAAAATCAAGGATAATGAGGTCTGTCTGGAGTCCCCTGTCGATGTTGCTGGCCAAGTCATGGCAGAGTGTGAGGAGCTGGGTCTCGCAGCTTCTTCTGGCCCGGAAACCATGCTAGCAATCATTCAGGATGCTGTGTCTGTCTAGATGGGACATGACGCTGGACACGATGATATGCTCCTGAATCTTACAGCAGATGCATGTAAGGGAAACGGGCCGATAGTTGCTTGCCTTAAACCTTTCTCCTTTCTTAAAGACAGCTGTTACGTTTGCCTTCTTCCACTCGATTGGTAAAATCCCAGTTCTGAAGCATGTATTGAAGATCCTGGTGAGGAATGGTGAAATATCCTCAGCAAGGTTCTTCAGTATCCTGGCCGGGATGTTGTCAGGTCCACTGGCCTTACTAATGTTGAGGTTTTGTAGCAGTTTCCTCACCCCTCTCTCCTCTACAGTGATGTACTCCATAGAAGGATATGGTGTTCCTGGCAGACCTGGGACAGATGTACGGTCCTCTCTGGTGAAAACTGATTGGTACTGCCTGTTGAGGATGTTCGCCTTATCTACTGGTGATGAGTGCAGTCTTCCATCCTCCTTCAAGGGGGCTACGCCGGAGTTGTCCTTCCGTACTGTTTTGATGTATCGCCAGAAAGCTTTCTGTTTAGGCTGCTTGGCATCATCCCCTGCAACTAAGATGTTTTCCAAGTTTTTCCAATAGGCCTGACGAATAAGTTTCTGTGTATTGCATCTTGAATCTTTGTACTTCCTGATGTCGTTTGGGTGCCTTGTCTGTTGTTGCTTATGTCTCAGTCTGTGTGTACGTCTTATTTCCTTCCGGATCTTACCATCTATCCACGGCTTGTCTTTGAGCCCCTTAGCATCTTACTGGGAATGTACTTGTCCATAAGTGTCCTCAACGTCGACTTATAATACCTCCACTGATCATCTGTGGTCCTATCAACACTTTTGGGATCAAAGTCCTGCCATGCTGTTTTCAAGTTCTCTTTCATGCTGTCATAATCTCCTTTACCATATAAATAAACCTTCCTGGGTGGTTACCTTTACTTTCACTGGTCTTAAGCTGGACTCTATGAAAACTGCATCGTGATCTGAAATGCCAGGTATGATCTCCATTTTATTAAGTAGTGTTGGGTTGGTGGTATATAAAAGATCGAGTGCTGTCTGTGTTGCTTCTGTAACCCTGGTTGGTTTATCCACAACCTGCTCCAGCAATGTATCTCCCGCTATTTGAAGAAGTTGACCACATATGATGGAGTTCACTGAACCCTGTTTGACACTTCCTGTCGTGGTGATATACAGGTCTTTAGTACCCTTATGCGAACTCTTACCCATACCAGCTCAACTTCTTCCTCAACTCTGAGTTCCTCTGGTTGGTCACAATGAAGTTCATTGGAAATGAGCAGGAAAACTCCGCCTCCATTACTGTTCCGGTCTTTCCTAAATACCTTATAACCTGGGGGAAATGTACTACTGGAGGTAATTGATGGGTCAAGCCAAGATTCAGTACCCATGACAATGTCAGCCTTTGCTGTTTCAATCATATTAGTGAACTCTGGCTTCTTGTTCTTAATAGATCGGCAGTTCACATTTATAGATCTTATTGGTAGGTCATTTCTCCTGTGCTGACTGGGGTTTGGTGTAGTATGACCCCTATGTGGAGAGGATGTTGCCTTTGGGCTACCAAAACTGTCATTGGACGCTAGTGTGTCGTTCAGATGGTTAAATGAGTTAATGGACTCATGGATGGTCGTATCAAAAAATGATAAAGAAAAATTTGGGATGCCACACTGAATACACTCCCATGATACGTTCCTCATGGACTGGTAGACGATACTCGACATGCCTGTACATTCATTGTGATACCATGTATCACACGAATCAAATACCTGGTGTTGTCCATTTAACAGCCTTGGTGCAGATCCCGCATGGGTATTTGGTGGTACGGGGACCAGGGTTTGGCTCTGGAGCATATGACTCCGCCAACAGTAAGCTACATAAATATATGAGCACCAATGTTTGGCGACTGACTCATTGACTGGAACAACTCCAAAGTGTTGGAAAGGGAGGAAAACTGGAGAATGAGGAAAATTAAAGAATCCATATGGATTAGGAAGGAAGGGGAATCAATGAACAGAGACGAGGGGGGACACCTGTTGAGTCATCTTTATGACCCTATTTTAACATCCAATAAGGGGAGGAATGGGTAAACATCTTACCCGTCCTCTGTCTACCTGTAGTATTAGAGTACAATGTACATTTGGACGAAATGTCGCGCTACGTTTTTGCCAGCTGACTTCTCCAACTCGCCCTATTTTAGTGAGCTGATTTCAGCGGTCAGAACACCGACACTCGGCTATTGTACTCTAGATCTTTGCTTGACAAAGGAAACAGACGTTTTCGAAAGCTCGCAAATTAAGTTTTCAATTCCTGTTTGTGTACAAAATAAGAAAAACAATCTCAGTATAGTATGAGTTTAGGTATATTCATTTGGTTGCATTATATTCTATTACCACATTTTATTTGCATTACAATAGTGAATTACTATATGTAAATATGTAAAGTGCTGAAAAGGAGTAGTGTATTAACGATAAATTGTCTCAAATCACCTCGCAAAACAAGAAAGTCACAGTAATTACTTGTCATAAGAAAAACATTACTCAGGGAAATGCTTTTAATTAAAAAGCATTTTGGTTCAACTTTTCACTGGGGAAAGGGGGATCCTTATTATTAGATGATAATTTATGGGAAAAGGCATATATAAATTTATTTATTCGCATTAGAAATGTATACATATTGTTATCCGGCATCAATAATTATTCATAATATCAAATAAAATTATTGATAACTTAAATATATATATGTACGTATATATATAACCTGGTAATAAGCTGAATGGATATATCAATATTAAAAATCAATAAGTCACATACCTAAATATGTTCCTGATTAATACGTTAGATATCAATAAATCATAAATAACAAACAGGTCGATCGGTACGTATACAGTAAGATCATTTAGAACGAACTTATATGAACAGTAACTGTCGTTAATTATGGTAAAATTATATGTGCAGTAACTGTCGTTAATTATGGTAAAATTATATGTACAGTAACTGTCGTTAATTATGGTAAAATTATACGTGCAGTAACTGTCGTTAATTATGGTAATATTATATGTGCAGTAAGTGTCGTTAATTATGGTAAAATTATATGTGCAGTAAGTGTCGTTAATTATGGTAATATTATATGTGCAGTAACTGTCGTTAATTATGGTAAAATTATATGTACAGTAACTGTCGTTAATTATGGTAAAATTATATGTACAGTAACTGTCGTTAATTATGGTAAAATTATATGTACAGTAACTGTCGTTAATTATGCTATTTGTCGTTAAGTAGGAATTCATTCAAAAACAAAACTGGTCTAAACCAGAGACATATATAACGTGTTATATACGTGTCTGTGTAAACGAAAGTAAGTTGTTCGTCATATTGCAATTACCGCCATCTTGGAACGAACCAAGGCACGGGTTGTTCTTTTATGCGGAACCGTATCTCCTACGTTCCATTCTGACCACCACATAAACGAAAGCGGCCTTGGGGAAACAGAGACGTATATACGTCTCTGGGTGATAGTATTTACGTCTCTGGGTGATAGTATATACGTCTCTGGGTGATAGTATATACGTCTCTGGGTGATAGTATATACGTCTCTGGGTGATAGTATATACGTCTCTGGGTGATAGTATATACGTCTCTGGGTGATAGTATATACGTCTCTGGGTGATAGTATATACGTCTCTGGGTGATAGTATTTACGTCTCTGGGTGATAGTATATACGTCTCTGGGTGATAGTATTTACGTCTCTGGGTGATAGTATATACGTCTCTGGGTGATAGTATATACGTCTCTGGGTGATAGTATATACGTCTCTGGGTGATAGTATATACGTCTCTGGGTGATAGTATATACGTCTCTGGGTGATAGTATATACGTCTCTGGGTGATAGTATATACGTCTCTGGGTGATAGTATATACGTCTCTGGGTGATAGTATATACGTCTCTGGGTGATAGTATATACGTCTCTGGGTGATAGTATATACGTCTCTGGGTGATAGTATTTACAGGAATGCATGGCAACTTCGTTCATGTCAGCAGCTTTGTTCAAAAGATGGGAAAATGTTGAAGATATTTTGTGAGAAAAACCAAGCACTTGCATATTTTGTTTTATAGTGAACATGTGCAAAAAATGCCCAGACACAATACTGGAAGAAGAAATTATAATTTTCGAGATGCTGACTCTTTGTGTAATTTACTATAAATGAAAGTACTTTTTATTGATATTTTTACATCAGCAATTAACAATATTAGAAATATGTCATGGGCTTATTTCGAAGATAAAATGGTTTTTAAATGGCGAGAAAATAATGCATTTTTCATAGAAAATTACCTACAAGGCGATTTTTTAAATGTGAATTAGGGAAAGGGGAATAAATGAACTTTTTAAATATTGTGTCAGGTGATTATTGAAAACAGGGTCTATATTTCGATATTATCGGAAAAATTAGGGATCAAATGGCATTTTTTAAACAACAGCAGTTGATTAAAAATGCAAAAGAATTCCGAAAAATTGATTGTTTTTTTTAAATGCAGAGCGCCAACTCCTTTAATTAATGACAAATGAGTCCTTGCAGAATTAAAGATTAATACAAAAATTATTCGCTCCAGACAAAGCAGATGATATTAGAATTTTAAATTACATAAGTAGATCATGCTACTTATTGGGAAATCAATAGTTCGTAATATAACTTCATAACCTCCCATTTTTTTAATGGGACTGCAATGAAATCACAACCGTTTTAAAATGTCAGAAAAGGTACATTTTCTGTCTAAAAAAAACAACAAACAAACAACAACAACAAAAGACTTATTTAATTACCTTATTTCTAATTCATTCCTGCTTCTCCAACCTATGGTGTGATGTTTTCAACCTTTCAAATCGTATAAATTTCCACACTTGTTTTATGAAAGATTGTAAACCGTTTCTAGTTGACGTTGTTCTTACTAACCGACCTAATTATAATCTTTTAACTTCGGATGTGGCATTAGTGACAGTCACACACTATATATAATATATAGCGGATCTAGACCGGGTCGAGCGTCGGCGGCCAGATAGCTCTATTGGTTGAGCGTCCGTCTAGAGTTGGGAATGTCCCGGGTTCGAACCCCGGTCTGGCCGTGCATTTTCCCTCTCCTGTTACAGATATAATGTTTTTAAGGAGGCTCGACCCTTTCACAGTTAATCGTTAGATTTCCTTAAAACTTTCATATGTTGATTATGCTACCAATCAACGGTAGCTGATTTGTGTCATTTCGTTGTTTGTCCGTTCGCCTCGAAAGGACGATATTTACCTCTTTAAATATCGTACTTTCGTCCTTTTGCCTCGAAATAACGAAAGGGTGATAATTGTTACGCGAAAGAACGACAATGGTACCCGCTAATTAGCGACCTTAATTGTTGTCCTTTCGTTATTTCAGGACGAAAGAAGTTAATGTCGTCCTTTCAGGGGGAAAGAACGAAAGGACGATAATTAATACTTCTTAAATGTCGTCTTTTCGCCTCAAAAGAACAAAAGGGTGATATTTAATACTTCTTAAATGTCGTCCTTTCAGGGGGAAATAACGAAAGGACGATAATTAATTCTTCTTAAATGTCGCCCTTTCGCCTCCAAAGAACGAAGGTGTGATTTGATTTAAACATTTATTACCCAAAAGCTGAGTAGAGGATTAGGCACAAGGTAACCCAACTTATCAACGTCTTTTCCTCTAATACAGTACATATAGATATTTGCATGATAACATTTAACAAGGCATACAATAAATTTTTTATAATGAATAATATCTTACTTAAAACCTGTTGCTGGATTTGATGAAAAGTTGCACGTGTCTGATTACCTCAGTATTTGTTTCTACGAACAGAGTTTCGTTGCCAAATAAAATTAAATCTAGATCTAAATTAACTGGATAAATATTCAATGAATTGATGTTATGAAAAAGTGCAACTCGTGCTGTATTAAAAAGCTTGCATTCTAAGAAAAAATGTCCAACATCCTCGCAGAAATGTCCACAACTACATGATGGATTATCAACAATCTTTACACGGAACAAATCGTTTTTCAAAGAACTGCACGGATGCCTGAGTCTCGTGTGTAATATATTTAACTTACGTTCGCCAAAGTTATAATAAGACGGTGGAGACGAATTGTCACCATTACATATAAAAGATTTGAAGCTTTTCAAAGATGGCATTGTTTTTGTTTCATTGTCTAATGAATTCCAAAGACGTAAACTTGATGGCAGAAAAGATAAATTACTGGAAGAGTCTAAAAGAAGGAATACTGTAATTAAATTGGTTCCGTAAATTGTATCGATTGTTGTCACCCACTGTGTTTGGCAAAAGGGTCGATAAATAGCTGGGGGTTAAATTATTTTTCATTTTATATAAAATATTCAATTTCCGCCTTTTTCTTCTTTCTGATAGTGTTTCTAAACCAGTTCCGAAATATAATGGATCATTTTTTGCATACGAAGGCAGTCCTGTTATAACTCGAGTCGTCTCTCTGTGTGCTTTGTCTAATTTTTCGGATTCAAAAACAGTACAACCATCCCATAATTCACAGGCATATTGAAAAACTGATAAAATGAATGATTTATATAGTTTTAAAAGTGAATCTCTTTTCAACATGTATTTGAGTTTTCGTACAACATTAATTTTTTTCATAACCGAACTATTAACAGCCTCAACATGACTTCCCCATTTTCCGTTTGAATCAAAATTAACTCCTAAATGTCTATGCACGCCTGTAAAATTTAAGTCTTTCCCATCAAATATCAGGTCCAAATCATCGTCAATATCGTTAGCGTTTGAAATAAAAAGAACGTCTGTTTTTTGAGGATTAAAAGAAACTAACCAACGTTAGCCCATTGATTTAAAGATTCAAGGTCCTTGTTGAGAACAGTTTGTATTTCGTAACATGAAAAAGCAGAATATAGTAATGATGTGTCATATACAAATAATCTAGAGGCCGAATCAAGTATGTCAGTAATATCATTAATGTATATCAAAAAAAAGAAACGGCCCGAGTATTGAACCTTGAGGTACACCAGCGTCAATATTATCTAGTTCCGAATAAGAATTTCCAATTAAAACATTCTGTTTGCGCTGATGTAGATAATCTTTTAGCCAATCTAAAAATTCCCCTAAATTCCGTATGCTTCTAACTTTGCTATCAGGCCCCTGTGGCAAACACGATCAAATGCTTTTGATATATCACAAAAAAGAATACAGGTAAGTTTTCTTTCTTCTAACGCAATACAAATCTTATGGTAAATTTCAATAAGTTGATTAACAGGAGAATGGCAAGGCATAAAGCCTGATTGGTATATATAAAACAAGTGATTTTCAAAGAAATAATTATACATATGTTTGTAGATTACACGCTCAAAAACTTTACCAACAGTAGATAATAGGGATATAGGTCTATAGTTGCAGGGCGTATGGCGATCACCCTTTTTGAAAAGAGGCACAACAGTTGCAAGTTTCCTTTTGTTTGGATACACACACGAGAGAGACACACGACACAAGAAAGTGACATATTAAAAAGTATTTCTAGAGGTTTACATATAGAATTTGCAGTATACCTCAGCACATGGTGGCTAATTCCATCCGCTCCCGAGGCTTTACCTAATTTTAAAACTTCTAAAACATCTGAGTGGTTTAACCGCAAAAATGCAAAACGCTTTTTGTTTTAGATTCAATTTCTGGAACTGGAACTTCAACATCATTAACGCGAGTTATACAACAAAAATAATTGTTAAGTAAATGAGCTTTGTCGCCATCGTCAGAAACAGTACAATTTGTCGTTGGGTCCGTCATTGAAGGAATGTTTTGGCAATGTCCACCGGATTTCATGAGTCATTTTACAAGTTTCCAATAAGATTTCGGACCAGAAGAAGCATATTCGTCAATCAGTCCATGTACATATTCGTCAAAAAGGAGTCGAGCATTCTTTTTCATGTTATTTACTCTGTTTCACTGAGCTTTAAATTTATCAATGTCTGAAAGTCGCAGTGTTGCCCTGGCAATTTTATGCAGTCGATCACGGATTCTCAAATGTTTTCTAAGTTCAGATGTCATCCAGGGCTTGTAATTAGGTCGAACAGTAACTATTTTTGAGGGTATACATCTATTTATAAATTCGAAAATAATGTCAGTAAATGTATCACATGCAGTATTAACCGAGTCAATTTTAGAAAATAAAGCTGTCCAGTCACATTCGTTGATAAGGTAATTAAGCATATTAAAGTCGGCTCGATTGTAAAACCACATTTTTCGTTTGTAAAGAGGTTTGGTAAAACAGGTATATTCAATAACTACAATACAACCTTCATGGTCACTTACTGCTCTATTGATAGGTAAAACTGAAGACTCTTTACAAGTAAGTGAATCTGATAGTAAACTGGGGTCAAGTAAACTAGATCTAGATGGACTAATACGTGAAGGTTCATTAATAACGTTTTTCAAAGAATATGTATTAATAAAGTCGATAAGGACATTGTTATGGGAAACAGTAAGTAAATCAACATTAAGATCGCTAACAATAACAACATTTTGAGATATATCTAAGGCACTATCAATACATGCTTTAAAATTTTGCCAGAAAGGATTGATAGAGTATTCAGGTCTATAGACTGTGCCGACTATTCGATTTGAATTTGGCATAGTTATTTGTATCCATATAACTTCATCACCTGGATGTTCTATGGTTTCTAAACGACAAACTTTCAGTAAATTACTAACATAGACTAATAAACCATCCCCAGCAAAGTTTCTGTCTTGTCGAAAGGGTTCATGAAAACCGTCTATAAGTAGTTCGTCAGTTAAAATTTTGTCGTCCAAGTGCGTCTCCGTCAAACATATAATGTCATACTCACTAGCTATATCCTCTATATAATCTAACTTATTTCGAAAACTTCTGATATTTACATGAAAAATAGAAAGTTCCCCTAGTTTCGGGCCGGGATTTGATTCAACGTCCATGTGCTGAAGCAGAAGTAGTAATAAAAGTAGCATAAAATCATTGTTCTGGAAATTGATTAACATAATGTGGTTTAGACGTGTGAGCAATGTTATGAACCAACAATGCTGTAAAAATATAAACTGAAATATTGAACCAATGTGTAGCGTGTAAAAACTAAATGATCTCACAACACATCTGCCATAGACTTTCGAATAAAATATACCTATCGCCATTCTGTGATCCATGTAGTCATTACCCATTGTCGAGAAAGGAATACCCAGAGGTCACAGAAAGGCGAACAAAAATATCATCAGAACAACGTGCAATCCAGCAACATATGAAGTTTAGGAAAGGTTTACATGTATATACAAAAGATACAATACAGACGCAACAAAGAAACAAACACGCAAACATATTTGATTCAGAGATTAGTTAAAACAAACTTTAAAAATTCAAAACAGTGGCTTCTATTTAAAAAATAAATTTGATGCACAGTTTTCTAAACAAGACACATTTTAAATGAAAGTAAAAGAGAGCAAACAGATAATCTTCAACACTCGAAAAAAAGGATATCAACTAGCCAACAGAATATATCAATACATCAATCTATTATAACTAACTTCATATATCAACCTACTAGAGGGAATTGACTGGTATATCAACTAACCAGCACAATATACCAATACATCGATCAGTTATAACTAACTTCATATATCAACCTACAAGAGGGAACATATTGGAACATCAACAAGCCAACAGAATATACCAATACATCAATCAGTTATAACTAACTTCATATTTCAACCTACTAGATGGAATTGAGGTGTGATATTTAAGAGCTACTAAATATCGTCCTTTCGCCCCCAAAAGGTCGAAACAACGAAATGGCACAAATCAGCCACCGTAGTATGCCAATCAAAAACCTAAACTTGTATAGGATCGAGCGTCCTTTAAGGGAAGTGACAAAAAATGTCTAAACATGAAGTTCAGACGCTGAGCGTCCTTTAAGGGAAGTGACAAAAAATGTCTAAACATGAAGTTCAGACGCTGAGCGTCCTTTAAGGGAAGTGACAAAAAATGTCTAAACATGAAGTTCAGACGCTGAGCGTCCTTTAAGGGAAGTGACAAAAAATGTCTAAACATGAAGTTCAGACGCTGAGCGTCCTTTAAGGGAAGTGACAAAAAATGTCTAAACATGAAGTTCAGACGCTGAGCGTCCTTTAAGGGAAGTGACAAAAAATGTCTAAACATGAAGTTCAGACGCTGAGCGTCCTTTAAGGGAAGTGACAAAAAATGTCTAAACATGAAGTTCAGACGCTGAGCGTCCTTTAAGGAAAGTGACAATAAATGCCTAAACATGAAGTTCAGACGCTTTATCTGTTTGTATACAAACGATAGAGAAGTGTACCGTGGGTTTCCGACGAGGCCAAAATAAAAATATAGTTGGTTTGGCGTAACCCGCCCGACCCATGAAAATTGCGCCGACTCAAAACATTTCATTGTATAAAATAACACATTTTTTTCGGATTTTCAAGTCCGGAAGAGGCTTTGCAAGTTACAGTGCATCACTCAAACTCTCGCGTGATAGAGCAAGATTATTTTTGAAAGAGGTAATAGCATCTGTGAGCTGACTATGGCTGCATTCGGGTTGCCGGTTGAACCCAAAGGGATCTGAGAATTTGTTACAGCTAGTATTGGACCTAAAATAGAGTGTCTAGAGTAATTTTACACTTTTTGGGGGTTTTGATCAATTTTCGTTAACAATGCCCTCTCAATGGTCATAAAGGCTATTGAGAGGGCATTTTTATCGAAAATTGATTTACAACATGAATTGCCCCCCCCCCTAAGCAAACATCGTGTTCGCAATTTATTTCTCTCTCTAATCCTAAAATAACATTGTGCATGCGTGTTTTATTGTTATGTTCACATCACAAACCTATTGAAGCAATACTGCAACTAGTTATGCAGAGAAAACTGCGAATTCAAAGAGAAAAATGCCCTTTTTGTGCACACATTTACCAAACACCAAACATTTTGCAAGACTGTGTTGAAGTATTTGAAAAAACGGTGATAGTTAGGTACAAAACAACTATTGGTATTAAAAGTGCATGTCTTACTGTAGTCCGTGCAAATATCAATTTTTTTAAAAGCCTTCTTAATCCCTTCAAAAACTTACCTTTTTACCTCAAAAACCGGTAAGTTTAGTTATAAATTGCCCCCCCCCCCCCCCCCCCCCCACATGTCAACATCATTGCCCCCCCTAATGTTGGCTTTAACACAGTGATATAGATTAACGCTGATTGCTGATTAACACAGAAATAACGCAAGCTAGCAATAGTTTGCAATTTGGTCCAAAATTGTCTGGGGTTTTCGTTTCAAATTGGGTTCAACCGATAGCGCATGCATGCATACATCAAGCAGAAAAGTGTTCTTCTTTCTTGAAAAGGATCAGACTCAAATATTTGAGTGCATTTGATCACAGGAGGTGGCACCATGTTGGTTTTTCTCTTTGGCATTTTAACATATTTTGAATAAGACAAAATTGGAAATGTGTTTAGGGAAGGTTGAAGCTAGTAAGCGCACACATGATATAATCTAAGTCTTGCTCCTGTGCCATAGAATTTGGAAGGGAATGAGAGTATTTATATACCGATTTTGTTGGTGCCGATTGGTTGATCATGTGGGCCCCTCTTGTTACCTTTAATATCACTAGATGTAACAAAGTGAGATGGATCTATACCAACATGTCCATTTATGATCATGACTTGTGTTTAATAATTATGATTTATGATTAATTTATGATCATCATTTATAACAGCATCATGATTTTGGTTTTTGTTCTTCTCTGGGTTAGGGTTTCCCAGCCAAGTGACCCGATCATATTGGATACACAGCCATGATCTCTTGATCATATTAAGCAGCGCTGCGTTGGATATTTTCAATGACCAGGACCTTGTCTGATGTAAAAGTGTCCAAGCATGTAGATGCATATTATGGGGTTGGTCTGACTAAAGTATGTCCAACTTTTCTGGAGCAAGATGACAAGTTGTGTTGCAGAAAGCCTCTAGTTTTGCACGCTTTGTTACATGAAGGTATGGACTAGATGTGTTTATCCCAGTCTAGATTTGCAGTGAAAGTAACCCCCTGGATTTTTGCTAGAATATAAATTAATATAAGTTTGCTGTTTAGTTATGTTGATAACTAAGCATGTGTTTGCATTAAATTTCATCTGCCATTTGATCTCCAACTTTTCCAAAGACTTGTGGTCATAATCAAGTTTGTGACAGTCCTGTTTAACCGTACTTCTGTATAGAGTAAGCAATCATCAGCAACTAGTTCGAAGTTGCAAGATACTGATTTGACAATGTCATCGATACAGACAAGGAATAGGAGTGGACCAATAACAGTGCCCTGGGGGTACCCCGTAGAGAATAGCGGTGCTGCCATTATTGATGAACAAAGTATAGTTTTGAGTGTTTAGATTTTGACAGTTGTTTTGTATGAGAAACTTTATCAAAAGCTTTTGAGAAGTCAAGAATAGCGACTTGTTAATTATTGTCAAGGTTCCGTGCTATGCCATCTATCGTCAGAATTTGTTGGGTTTCAGTGGAGAACTTTGCCCGGAGCCCGTGTTGTAAATTGGTAAATAATATGAAATTATCACACGTGATACAGGCGAGGACGAAAGAACGGAAAATTTCAGCAGTTTGCTTGTCCGTTTTTGAATACTAGAACAATGTGTGCCTTTATTTGAATACTATAACGCAGTTAAGATGGTGAAGTTGAACATTTTTGAATATTTGCTTATTACAGTGTAGTATGTATACTTGTTGAAATTAATAATAATGCCTTAGTTCTCACTTTGAGGTAATGGCATTCACTTGAATCTGATCTAGATTAACATTGCGGATGACGTAGATGAAGCAGCTAGAAGATGCTTACTCTTCCGGAACACTTGGTCTTATTTTGTATTTTTTCAATGGTCTCCATGTAAATATTTTCTTTGTGAATACTTTGCCCCTGGTTTAATCCATTTTGAGTTTTCATTATGGTTTTTACGCTTCAGTATTCTTTGCATATTTTAATTCTTAAGAAATAATTATGAAACTATGAAAGAGTCCGGTGAAGAGGAATCATAATTCCTGTACTGGAAAGCAACTATAAGTAACTATAAGTAAGTAAAAAGTATTTTCTTCTGTAAAATCATTACCATTTTTTATATACACTCTACATATGTTGAGATGATGACTATGTTATGTCCACAAGTGACCGTTTACAACGGATGGTCGCTTAAGGATGTACATTTCTGAGAAGTCAAAATTTTCCTGTATCAAACTTTTTTTCTAATATACATTTTTGGATAAGGGAGATCAAGGCATGCCAGAAAATGCAAAAATAATGATATGTCAGTTTGCTCGTTTTTGTGTTATAATCGGTCAAAGATACCAATATGACGTAATAAGGGATTTTAAGTCAATTTTGTAGTTTCGGCCGATTGCGGGACATTTTCATACAATTTCTTCCGAATTTGTAATTTGAAATGTATGAATGTTTGCAGAAATGACAAACATATTGTTTTCTTTTAAGTTATGGGGGTAAAATTTTTCTAACTTAATATTTTTACTCAGGAAAGCAATTTGAGTTAACCCTACCCCATTTTTTTTAATGAGAAAATCCTCATTTTTTCACCATTTTTTCCAGATTTATCGCTTAATAAAAAAAGTTCTGATATGAAACTTTTTTTAATATTTGGCGGATGAAAAGAAAATGGGTTTCTCTTTCTAAAACCGTCATAAAAATGGGGGGTTAGTGTGCTTAATTTTTTGTCCCTTTATTATTTGTGTTATTTTTCACAGTTTCGGCTTCAAAAATAAAAACTGCTCTAATTACACTAAATATATGAAAAAAATATAGAAAATGTATAATTATCTACTGTAGCATAATATTTCTATAAAAGTAATTAAAAATGGCTAAACACTGATGTTTTTAAGAGATCAGTCTAGCATCAAAATGGTGAAATTTTGCCCATTCGGGAAGTTCATAAAAAAGACAGAAATACGCATATTCAAAATGGCCGCCAAATTGGTAATTTTTTTTAAATTCATGTAAAAAAAGTTCTACAAGCAACAGACACTTATATTTTTTAAACAATTTTCAGATGCGTATATGCTATTAAAATTGATCATACTTTCTTCAATATAGCATAAAATCTTTAAATGAGACATAAACGAGACTTGAACGTGACTGAAACCTCACAAGAGTTCATCCTTAAGTAGGGTATATATAGAGAATATGACATGGTCATTTCCATATCAGGCCTTGTATCAACCCGAGATCCTAATATCGGCCCGAGGGCCGAGGGCCCAAGGGTCGATATTGGGTCGAGGGTTGATACAAGGCCTGATATGGAAATGACTATGTCATATTCTGTTTATTATATGCTTTTAATTTTGTGACGGTTCATGATGATCTGTTTTTGAAGTCTCTTTTTGTTCCTTGTTTTGTCATCGTCTGGACGTTGATTACGATAATAATTCATACCATTAGCAATGGATTCGGAAGGAATTATTTACCTGTTCCTCTACATCGGCGTCTTCGTTTATGTCTCTTTTTCTTCTAATATTTCATCAAGCTCTAGTATTCTTGATACGATTGACTCCATAACTTTCTCGCCAATTTCAACGTCAACAAATGTCCTCCTATCCATTTTCGATTGTTGTAACGTCATGAACGTCATATGACGTCACGGCAATTTTGGAAGCGGGCTGATACAGTGTATTCGGCCCGCTCAGCAAGCGGGTTGTTACAATTCAAAAATACAGCCCAACACTACCCAATACAAAACTAGATACCAGAAGTCTACATTTTCAATTTTGATGATTATTACAGGATTTTTGCAACGGAAAATGAACAAAATTTTATAAGGTAAGAACGTAAAAATAGATATTGTACTGTATTTAATTCACAAGATATACTTGTAGCAGAAGATGAACTACACTTTGTGTTAAAATGTCTATGTCATAATGATATTCGTAAAATATATATACATTATGTAAAGAACCGGAGTATGTTTAAACTTCTCGGGACAGTTTTTTTTTAAATATGAAAAAAGTTAAACTTCACTGGGATTTGAATTATTCATGGAAATCAAAGAAGTTAGAGTTATTAAATATGAACCTACAACTAGCGATTATGTAAATTATAGAGAAAAATGGGTTTATTATATATGTAACTTCAGATGTGGGTCATCCATTTGCTTGGAAGGGACAGCATGTACCCATTGGAGAAAGAACTTGTACACTTTGTACATGTATATCAAATGAAACTGATAGACGATGCAATAAGTATATTGATTTTAATGGCATGAATAGTAATATATGCTTCAGATGTGCAACTGTAAATCAATTATTTCCATCGGCATTTAATAAATCATCGTGAGCGTCAGGACCATGGGTTACCGACGATGTTAATAAAAAATATAACAAGATTATTGGTTACTGTTTTATTTATTTCATTTTAAAGCTGTCGAATGTTTAAGTCTTTAAGTTGGTTTCTTGTACCAAAATTACAGCTTTACGAATACTCTATGGCATTAATACAAATGCTGAAATGACATCAGGACAATTATCAAGAAACAGATTGAGTTTGTCCATGGCAACATTGAGCATACATCCTATCATTATAGAAGCTCTTCGTATCGTTACTGGTCTTCCATCTATGTAAATATATTATGGAGAGGTCTTTGTAATGTTGAAATAACTTGTGCCCAATCCGTTTGCTTGATTTATGCAATAAATATGTTTAACTCAATATTGCTGCATTTCCCAATTCAAAGAAATTTACTGTTATAAGCACAGTAAAAACAAACGTAGAAAAAGTCTTCCACACCTTGTAAAAGTATTCTAATATTATTTCATTTCATTTCAACAATTTTTATTGTAAACAAAAGGATTGGACAACAGGCAAGCCTATATAAGTCCTCTCCAATAGGTACCACATATATAACAAGAGACCCAGAGGGCCTGTATCGCTCACCTTGATACATTGGTATCTAGGTAATCATGGTAAAATATTTTCTTTTTGGCCCCGCCCCTCAGGCACCTGGGGGGTCAGTCCCACCATTAGTACAATTTTGAATCCTGAGCACCTAGGAATGCTTTCTACCAAATAAGGCTGATTTCTAATCAGTGGTTATGGAGAAGTCGCTTAAACCAATATAGTTAAATAACCCTTTTAGGTCCCGCCCCTCAGTCCCACCATTAGTACAACATGAATCCTGGGCACCTAAAGATGCTTCCTGTCAAATAAGGCTGATATCCAATCAGTGGTTATGGAGAAGAAGTCGCTAAACCATGATATAGCTAAATAACCTTTTTTTGGCCCCGCCCCTCAGCCTTCTAGGGGGTCAGTCCCACCATTAATACAATTTTTAATCCTGAGCACGTAGAAATGCTTCCTACCAAATAAGGCTGATTTCTAATCAGTGGTTATGGAGAAGAAGTCGTTTAAACTAATATAGCTAAAACATTCTTTTTAGCTTGCCCTTCAGCCCCCTAGGGGGTCAGTCCCACCACTTGTACAATTTTGAATCCTGAGCACCAAGGAATGCTTCCTACCAAATAAAACTGTTTTCTAATCAGTTGATATGGAAATGAAGTCGTTTAAACCAATATAGCTAAATAAAACTTTTTGGCCCGCCCCTCAGGCGCATAGGAGTTAGTCCCATCATAAGTACAATTTTGATTCCTGAGCACGTACGGAAATTTCCTGCCAAATAAGGCCGATTTCCAATCAGTGGTTATGGAGAAGAAGTTGCTTAAACCAATATAGCTAAATAACCCTTTTTGGCCCCGCCCCTCAGGCCCCAGGGGGTCAGTCTCACCATTAGTACAATTTTGAATCCTTAACATCTAGAGATACTTTCTGCCAAATAAGGCTGATTTCCAATCAGTTGAAGTGGAGAAGTTGCTTAAACCAGTATAGCTAAATAAACGTTTTTGGCCCTGCCCCTCAGCCCCCTAGGGTCAGTCATACCATTAGTACAATTTTGAATCTTGAACACCTAGGGATGCTTCCTGCCAAATTTGGTGGATTTCCAATCAGTGGTTATGGAGAAGAAGTCGTTTAAAATAATTAACGGACGACAGACGGACGACGATATGACATACGCTCACATCGGTCCTTCGGATCAGGTGAGCTAAAAACTAAAGTGAATAAAGAAAAAAATATATATCATAGACAGTAATGCATACACACACACACACACACACACACACACACAACACATCTATATTAGATGTGTACTCAGCCTAAGTAATTATTACTATACGTTGTGTAGTCATATAATAGTTGATGCATGTGATACAATCCCCTTTAAGTATATAGATAATTGACTTCAAGATAAATAACCAATATGTGAAGTTCACATCATAATATGTATTTACACTTGTATATGTATTTAACACAGGCGAGCTGTAAAGCTTTATGTAATAAAAAATATGAATTTTAAAGATAATTGAAGTCGCTGGAGCGCTGACAAAAACAATCTATATTTAGTAACGACACAAGATCTTATTTGAGGTATTATGGTACTTAACCTATACATAATGTATGTAAAGTTTTATGAAAGTTTCTTGAGAGATGAAGTGAATAAAGCAATGACAATGATTTATTTAAATAGTAAAGGTGACCTTATAGTTGACCTTAGAATGTTGAAAGACAAACTTTTATGAGGTATTATGATATTTAACCTTTATGTGAAGTCTGACGAAAATCGGTTGAGAAATGCAGTTGTTAATGCGATGATAATAATTGTCTAAAAATAGAAACTGTGACCTTAATTTTGACCCCGGAACAGTGAAACGTACCTCATACAAATCGTTTAATACTATTTATATAATGTTGTACGTCAGTTAGAATAAGTTCATTAATATCATCTGATAGGTTATTATCACCTGAGGTTAATAAAGGTGAATTACAAAAACCAATAGGTCTTTAATATCATTAATTAGATACCTTACAGCACTGGTCTGTAAAGGGTCAGGATTATTCCATGCATGGTACTAGGAAAGTAGCTTACATTATAGATATTGGTTCTTGACCTTGGGATATTGAAAAATCTGTGGTGACGAAGATTATGAATATTTTACTGCTGATTAATAAATGGTTCAATAATATTAAACAGATAATCATGGGTCAAGTGATTTATTATTTTATACATTAAAATTAATTTGTGCTTGTTCTTATTTTTCCACGCCTGTTTCTTGATACAATTTATAATGTGAAGTACCACTTCTTAAAGGCCCAATATACGTAACTTTCGGCAAAACTTGAAGCGAAAATCAAGCCTAACAACTTGTTATATTTATAGATTTAGCTAAGATTAACTTTTATCAGCAATATTCAAGATGAATTCTTTCGCGGTTACCGGTACAGCAGCAGTTGAAACACGCTATTTGTAAACACGCGTCCATTTCGAACCGTCTTTTACCTTCGGTTTGTTGTTGAAGTGGGCCCCACCTGAATTATTTTTAATTCTTTGGATTTTGTTCTCCTGAGTTTCTTGTTAGTAACCGCTCCGGTTTACTTCGCTTTAGGCTTATTTTTGCATGGTTATCAACTGGATTTTTTTTCAGAAAGTTTCAGAATCGCGAAAATGTCCTTGAAGTTACGTATATTTGGCCTTTAAACCAGTAAAAATTTAATTGCGTCAATCTGCACAGATTCTAGTAAAAATAAATAAGAGAATACCGAAGCGTTAACAAAATCATAATCCAAACTCAAAATCGATTAAACCAGGGGCAAAATATGAACAAAGGAAAGATTTACATGGAGACTCTTGTAAAAGTACAAGAGAATATAATACCAGGTGTTCCGAGTAAGCGTCTTCTGCTTCATCGACGACACCCGCCATGTAAATCTTTGTCACATCCATGTAAACATCAAGTTCGCAAAATGAGAACCGAGTATCACAAGTAAACAAACTAATGAGCATACTCAAAAACGCCCATCTTCATATCACTTAAGATACAGAATATTTCCCAATGAGACAAACAAAGATGACGAACATAAAACTAGCCCATAGTTTAGATTTACCAATAGTGCAATTGTCCCAAATAAAATCTGAATATTTCAATATTGGTCTAACATATGAATAATATAATGTTTCAAGAGTTTTGCTGTCTACTTTATGCTTCAACATACGTAATAAATTCAGTCGTTTGCATGCTTTATTATTAATGTCATTAAAATGATGCCCCCATGTGCCTTTTGAGTTAAATGTAAGTCCTAAATGTTTATAAAAAAGATTTACTTGAATAACTTGATTATCAAAAATCAAGAGAGGGTGAACCCTATTTTTTTACTTACAGTTAGTGCAATTGTTTTATTAGGATTGAAATCAATTTTCCACTTTTTAGACTCGAGGTCATCATTTAACTCAGCAATTGGAGTTACAATATCCTCATCAACAATAACTAGAGAGATTATCATCAGCAAAGAACTTTATATTGGTATTAATTTCCTTTAGTTATATCATTGATAAAAAGTAAATAAAAAAGGTCCGAGTACCGAGCCCTGTGGACACCAGCATTTATATGTTTAAATGTAGAATTAAAACCATCAAAGATAACTCTTTGTTTTCTATCAGAAAGATAACTTTCAAACAATTTATATAAATTACCAGATATGCCATATTTTTCAAACTTAGATAAAAGCCCACGATGCCAGACTCTGTCAAAGGCTTTGCTTGTATCACAAAACACTAATCTTATATCTTTACCTTGATTAATATTATCCATAATTAAATTATATATAGATATTAGTTGGTTGACTGTAGAGTCCTGCGGTTGGAATCCAGACTGGTGCTCACTGATAATGTGATGTTTAGTTACAGAGCTGGAATGGAAGGAAGTGGGTTGTTGGGTACCGCATATGACTGGCAGTTACAAGCAGATCTCATGGACCGCATGCAGTTTCCACAGGAAATAGCAGTTACCAACCAGAGACCAGATATTATAATTTAGTCTTCATCTTCCAGGCAAGCTATCATTGTGGAGCTGACAGTGTTGTAGGAGGAGAGAATAGAGGAGGCCTACGAGCGGAAGCGAAGCAAGTACCAGGACCTGGTGGCAGACTGTCGGCAGCATGGATGGCGTGTATGGTGCCTTCCTGTGGAGGTGGGATGCCGGGGCTCCGTGGGTCAATCCATGTGGAGGGCTCTGCGGGTCATCGGTGTCACTGGTGTAGAGAGACGGCAACTCATTGGGCGTTTGGGCAGGGAAGCTGAGATGGCATCACTGTGGCTGTGGAGAGAGACGAGCAGTGGAAAGTGCAACACTAGTGAATTGTGTGAATGGACACTCTGTTAGAGACACCAAGTGAGCTGCAGCAAGACCAGCATGAAGTGAAGAGCGGACAGCTGAGTGGTCCCGGGCTGGGACTTGATCTCCCCAGTCGGCGCACCTCTGGAGCTTGTAGTGGACAGTGCCGAAACAACCGAGGAAGGAGAATCCAGCTGATGACGGGACCACAATGCATACACACCATTCAGATGTATATAGGTAATAAAAATACATAGTGGAAATTTGTAAGTTGAAAATGAATGAAAAAAATGGATATTTCATTGAAACTTCCTGATCATGCCATAAGCTGATATATATCACACTATCAACGTTTACGTCTTAAAATAGTATTCTTTACGTTCGTATGTTTATTACTGTTTCTTTTCCTTCGTCGTCTTTCAAAGTCAATAACTTTCTTTGTCCTTTTTTTGTCATTTGTTTTGCCTCCATGATTCCCTCTTTTTCTGTTTTCACTCCACTTTTTTTGCCTTTTATTTCCATGATTTTCTTATAGCAATACAGTGGAAATCTTGACAAACAACAATTGTTTTTTAAGTCAAATATCAATATAAGGTATATATATCAGATGTAATTAACATAATGAAATTTAGATGTTGTTGTTTTTTTTCCTTACAACAAATACCAATAATCAAGTCTGGATCATCTTCTGCTGTCCGACTGAAAACCCAAATCATCAAATAGTACTTGAGCGTGAATTGCCCCGAGGACTATGGCTACCAACTTGTGCACTTCTATGACTCTAGACTGGGCACAGTTTTATGCCCTCAGACAGCCATTTCTTAGACATTTGTAGATTTCTTTTAATTTGCAGCATCCAAAATAGACTAAGTAAATATTGTTTGTGTGAATAACTGTAGTAATGCCTTTGAAATAGCTCTGTTTCGGGTTAAGAGAAACTCCTGTGTGGAAGTAAAAAAGGTACCCTTGGAAACGAAACTCTAGGCATGTAAACTTTTGGTTTACGCTGACATTTCCCACGACATTCATTGACTTTCTAATAGCGATACGATAATTCCTATAACGATGGATTTTGAAAGGTTTCAATGCATTTTTTAAATATTACCTGCAAGAGAGGGGTATAGCATGCAGTTTGGATCGTAAGAACGAGCTGGTGAAACTTTGCACGCTATATATAAGACCAAGGAGGTTGGGGCTTGTGATGACCATCACTGAAGCATCAAATTTTTGCGACGTACAGTAAATTCTACTGACGTCAGCAAGATACAGGTTAGGACATCAGATCTGGTATCTGCCCCACCTGTGGAGAATTGTGATAGTTTGTCATTTTTTATGAACTTATGCAGTTGGTCCGAATCGAGAATAATTATAAAGCTGAGAATGGATACAAATTGTAGATATGGATCCCTCTCCCAATCATATCAGTGATGTGCGTCTTTGAAGTATTTAAGGTAAATGTCCATAACATATGTTATTGTACATTGTCATCAGATATACAAATTATTGTACTTTTGTGGTAATTTTGGTCTTGCATAACTGCCAGGTGTGATTTATACATCAAATTCAATAATTCAAGTTGAATAATGAAGTTTTCATTTTTCATCTTGAACTTGAAAAGAATTATTACAGAAGAATAATGTTTTGTTGACATATTAGTAATTTCACAAGTAGGTATTGATGGCCTTATTTCAGGGCATGTTTCTTGTATGCATTTATACAAATGTAGCTAAATGAAACAAAAGGAAGACAAAAGACATTTCAATAATTATCATTTTTATTGTAGTTAAAAATAGTTTCTTAAGTCATACAAAACACATCAACACAGGTCTGGACTTCCTTGAATTTAAATTTCATAAAAAAAATGGAAGAAAAAATGCTGATAACTATAAGGCCACTTCAATTTTATAAATATTAAACATAATTTTCTTTCAATTTGTATCTTAATTGTTTGATTTTGCATGAATTATTATGAAATCATCAATTAATTTTTACATATCAATTAATGATGGATTCCTGAAAAAGTATATGTATATATAATATATATGTATGACGTACTGATTGATAACAAAAATAACTTTTTCACGAATGGCTGCTGAAGATAATATCGAATGCTCCAACCTTCAACATCAGGTTTTCAACTAGCTTGCAGCTAAAAGGCATTGTGTCGGACAAACTGTGAACATTTTACAGTTGCTCAATAGCTCTCTCAACATAAACATATATTCTGAGTTTGGCAATGGTTCGTGTTTTCCTTATTTTCACTAGCATTAAGACGCAACAAAACTGAAAGTGTTTCTTTGTTTATATGAACTCAACTACGAATGTCAAACTTTGTGCTGATGGTGATCTTAGCTTTTCAATAAAGAATTCTGTACAATCAATGATACATGCTGTCTTTAATTTGGACAAAGCATCTGAAAACATCTTTTTCTGGATGCATGAAGACCACGTCAGTAAAAGAGTGGAAATCACAAACATGAGTTAATCTACATAATATGAATTCGAGACATTTTGATTTTTGCGATCCAAAAGATCTGCTAGACAAATGTCAACAATGCCAGATAAAGCCTCACTTAAGTGTGAATAAACTCCTCAAACGATGATAGCTTTCTTTTCAGGACACTATTTTGCTTCTGTAAATCCTGTTGATAGCTAGGCATACTTTAGTTTTCTGTCCAGACCAGTATTTCGGTGTTGGTGAAGCTCTATTCAGTATTCCTATTACAAATTGAAGAAAAATCATTTAAAATAAACAAAATTGAAAACAGCTGCAAAATTAAGATATAAAGAACATTAAAAGCATTTTAACAAATTCACAATAAATGTGCATTATAATCTGTAAGCTCTATGTAACAATTTGTGATATAAATTTAATGATTGTAAAACTACCAATGTTAGGTAAGCATAAAAACTTATGATGATTCATTAATGGAGACAAGCCCCTGTGATAGAGGTGTGTGTCATAATTCCTCTACAATAACTATAAATACAATCTATTGCAAGTACTTTGTAATCTGATTTATTCGCTGTATAGAATGTACATGTATGCTATACTTTTAAATTTAAAGATTCTTAAAGGGTTCACCAGGAGACTATGATACATTTTTATATTAATACCAAATCAAACTTTTTGCTTGTGTCCCAATGTTACTAAAAAAGGACTTCAAATTTCTTAACTGCTACAGTGTTTGTAAATATATGGACATATGTAAATAGATATATACAAACCAAATAATCCTAAGAGCAAATCCCTGGATGGTATCCCTGTGTACAGCCTCACACTCTCATCTGTTCTGGTAAATTTGTCAACAAACAAATTGCGAAGTAGGGTATCCTTGTCACCAAGCTTCTGTTCAAGGTCTTAAAAGTTTCTTTGTGGTATCTTGCATATGTATATCGCACATGGAGCAGTCTGTCAAAGTTTTGGCTTCCTTCTAATGCGACGAAACGGAAATAACTGGACATTTTGAATAAAATGATATCTGTCGGTTTTTCCTCGTCCGAATTACATCATGGGACAACATATTATTACTTGGCATAATGTAAAATGCAGATGATTTTTCGCAAGGTTGGACAGTGTTGCTACCGACGCCAGAAATATGCATACCTAGACTTTTCATGAAATCACGTGAATTCCGTTGCGCCTAAAACCAGAACCGACTTGATCCGGACGCAACCCGAAACAGAGCTATTGACTATAAACATATTTATGTGAAAATGTATTTGATAAATATATATATGTTGAAATAGAGTAGAGTATAAATATGTAATAAATGTAATGAAGAAATAATTCAAATTTAAATATGAACTTAATATGAATTGTTTGTTTATAGAACTCTTCACTGAGAACAAAAAAAGTGTTTATATGTGAATAAAGATATAAATAACATCAATGATATTATGAGATGAATATTTTGTGTTTATGAAATCATGCTCCACAGTGTATTTATGTAATGAAATTTCTATTGCAAAAAATCTTGATGAAATCTGATGTATGCAAAAATGATCTTACAATAATTGACAGTTAACGTGGAGTTTTTATTTTGTACATGTACCATATTGTATATACACTGTATTTATTAGTATGAAATGTAATGTTTTTGCACAAGGGTTTGTACTGAATGTTTATGATAAAAATAAAAAACATAGCCGTGATCAGCATATATACATATATGCTGATCACGGCTATATTTTTTTATTTTTATCTTAAACATTCAGTACAAACCTATATGCTGATCATGGCTATAGTTTTTATTTTTATCATAAACATTCAGTACAAACCATATATGCTGATCACGGCTTTATTTTTATTTTTATCATAAACATTCAGTTCAAACCCCTGTGGTTTGTGAAAATAAAACAAAGATAAATTAATATCAAATATAAATAAATATATATTGATGTGTATGTTACCAGACAGTTTGTTCCACTCATTTACTACCCTGTTCGAAAAACTATTTTTCCTTAATTCTTACATACATTGTTGTTTGGTTAGTTTGTAAGAATTACCACGAGTAACTGAACTGTGATTAAGTTTGAAAAGTGCACCTTTTTCACACATATCAATATCGATGAGTATTCTATAGACTTCTATGATGTCTGCCCTAAAACGTCTATATTCTAATGAATCTGTTTTTATGGTAGGCTCAAATCAATTAGACGCTCGGTGTAACTCTTGGTTTTCAGGGTGGTGATATGTTTTGTGGCTCGACACTGTACTCTTTCGAGTATATATAATACAGTTCTTTTTGGTCATCACCGACCAGGTAGGAGAGGCGTACTCCATTAACGGGCGCACCAGGGCCTTATACAGTTGGAGGAACATTAGTTTATCCATATGTTTTAAGGTTCGTCTAATGACTCGTAAGGTCCGATTCGCTTTTTTAACTGTAGCTTCTATGTGGCTTGAGAAATTGAGCTTGTCATCAACGGTGACTTAAAGGTCTTTTTTCTTCCGAAACTTGATCAATAGGGGTGCCGTCCATTTCATACTTAAAGGATTCCGTTTGGCCTAGATGAATGTGCATACATTTCCCTTTGTTGAAATTAAGTTGCCAATCTTTTGACTATTGAACTAGCATGTTCAAGTTCTCCTGCAGGGATTTTTCCTTCAATGTTATTTACCACACTGTAGATTTCGGTGTCATCTGCAGAGAGTTTGGCTTTATTTTTAACTACTTCGGGCAGGTCATTGATGAAAATTAGAAAAAGTACAGGTCCAAGTACACTGCCTTGAGGGTACCGCTATGGACATCTGTCCATCTTGATGCTTTGCCGTTGACTTCAACTCGCTGTTTCCTATTTGAAAGGAAATTCCTTATCCATCCCAGTAAATGACCGGTTATACCATATCCTTGGAGTTTTGTCAGCAGTCGTTGGTGTGGAACTGTATCAAAAGCTTTAGCAAAAACCAGGTAAATGGGGTCGACACTACTTTTGTTGTCTAATTCCTCAGTCCATGTATAAATGACATCAATTAGTTGGGTTACACAGGAATACCCCTTCCTAAAACCATGCTGATGTTTGGAGAATAGATTATTTCGATTTATGTGGTTTAGGATGTGGTCAGGCACTATTGTTTCTAGTACCTTTGATATTACTGATGTTAAGCTGATTGGTCTATAATATCCAGCTTGACTTTCTTGTGGATTGCTGCTATATTGGCGTGTTTCCAATCATCTTGGACTAATTCTTCATCAATTGATTGTTGGAAAATCTTACAAGAACCGGATTTTCACTGGCCACTTCAACCTAAAAGAAATTAACTGTGAGTCGAGAACACCAATGAGAACCATCCGGCCTCAATTTTTTTGGAAACAACTATTGATAACTACCTTCACCAGCATGTAACATCGCCAACTCGTATTAGAGAATACGAAAATCCGTCTATTGTAGATTTGGTCTTTAGTGACAAACCTGATGACATATTGTGCTGTAACCAAATATTATATTATTATGTTTAATTATATTTTCTTTTTTTGGAGAAGTTACCTCCCCTTGATCATTTACGGTTCGATATGTTTCCGGATATTTTTATTATCAGTTGTCGGTTCCGGATTTTATTGTAACCGGAAGTTGTTCAACATGTGTTTTACGAATGATACTTGCTGTGTGCTCCGGCACTAAAATAAGACTAGGTCCCCCCAAAGAGTAAGTAATTCCCTATCCTCTTTGTAAATGTGTTATTTAGACAGTTATGGTCCAGTAGTAACCTAATTTTGTCAGATCAGTTGATCAGATTAATTTTTAACTCAATGCCTACACATTCGACACTTTAGACGTATTGTATTTTGACATTCGATGAATTTAGAGTTTGCTTAACATAAATTATCACTCCTCTACCCGTGTCCGTAAGTGGGTCTCTCATGTAATGATGATAACCTTCTAGATTAAATTCGAATTTATGAAAGTTAGCGTTAATCCTGTTCTTAGGTAGCGATTCCGTAATAGCTATATAACATCGTTCTTTTGTGTGCTTGCCAGGACCTCGAGATCAGTTTTTTTTTATTAATCTGGCTGTCGGCGTTGGTATACTTTACGCTCAAATTCCTATTGGAATTTCCAACGGGGTAGAAATTACATCATTAAAAATGTCTTCAATATAACGTTGGCTGTGATACATTGTATCACTTCTATTCCAGACATCTCAGCCAGACCTAGATCCACATCAGTAACAGGCTATCCCTATCACATCCGCGGTTTTTGGCACTGGCTTCGATGGCATCGTCAATCAAAGTACTGTTGTTGAAGTCTGAATATACAAAGGTCGACAACTCGCTAACCGCAATGCTGATAACAGTCGTATTCTCGGGACTTAAAGAAGTTTGTAGATTTTCATCGATTACTTCTTTATAGCTTCTAGCATCTCTTCTTTTTTGTTTTCTTCTCTCTGCTTAGAAGTGAGGTCCTTAACAGTGATTACTTTTGTATAGGCCTCGGGGCTTTTTCCTTTATTCTCCTCGAGTTATCCAGGATAGTCTTGCGTTGTTTTTGTTTTTTTTTTTAATTTAGAAGTTATAAAGGCCTGGTTTTGTCTGTCTTAGGGTCTCCTAAACGAAAAGCAGAATTAATGATGAGGTCTTCTATACCTAAAGATTTAGCTAGGGTCACCATGTTTGTTGCAGTTTCATTTCTCCGTCCTTCTCCAGATGTCTTTTTTATACATACAAGTTGAAAACTATGACGTTAGTTTTTCTTGACTATTGGTCGTCGAGCTCCCTGACCTCAGAACGAACCATAACGTTGATATCAGTTTTTACGTCTGCTTGGATATCCGATTTTAATTCGGTTGCGAGCGAAACCATCAGTTTGCCCACTTCAGTTTTAACTCCATCTTGGATTTTCTTAGTGACTTCTTTCTTTAATATGTCTATTTTCCCTTTGACTACCGAGAAACCTTCTTTTGTCTTTGTATCTATGGTTGCCAACGATACTTTTCATTGTTGGGAAGTTTTGTTTGCACGGAGAACAGATCCACATAATACTGTCTATATTATTTTCCTGCATCACTTTGAACATACTTTGCGAGATAATAGTGCAGTTCACACAGAAACTTGACTCGCACATGTAGCAGTTAATAAAATTATCATCCGCAGTTAGGGGTGTTTCACATTTTGGACAGTGGTCGCTGCCTAGCCTACGCCTCTTCAACATTTCTTTGTTTACATCACGGGGTGTTGAGGATGACAAGTGAACACTCATTTTTACTTTGAGAGTGATTTACTAAACTACATTCACTGGATATAACACATGTAACACTAGGAGATATATAAACAGTTTATCAAGATAGGTTAAGGTTTAAAGGACAGGGCTATCCCTATCACCTTTAATCTTGTAGATGAATCCTACGTGTAAGCTGGATAATCTTTAATAACCAGAGTTCACAAAGTATGGCTCCGGAATGTACTCCATCCTTTAGAACAGTCCAGTTTTTCTATATCTGGTGGTGCGCCCCTTACTTTTGCTTCACTGAACCAAATCCTTGGAAAACCTCGGGCTTAAAAAGTTGGTATTAATCTTAATACCATTATTAAGCCCATCTACACAGTTACTAAGAATGTTTTCCTCACCTTGATGTGATTCCGGATTGGAGTGCCCTTTGATTCTATTCCATGTTATTGGTGGTAGATACAGGATTTCTAGAAATACGACAGTGGCACTGGGGTTAGCTCTCAGCAACTCACTTTTAAATTTTTGTAGAGAGGTCAGAATCTTTTCGACGGTTTCTCCTAGATCGGCGACTGCATAGATAAACTTGTCGTTTTTTACCGTAAGGGAGCAAGTCCCAAACCAAATAAATATGATTGCATGTGGATTAGATCTCACAAAGGTAATAGCCTGTAATCTGACGTTGTCACTATTGACCCCACTTGATGAAAGAACTCAAAATCCACACCTGACGGATTAGGTAGTGAATTGAAGGAGTCACGTAGGTAGCGAACTTTACTGTCACCGACGACGGCTACTGTTTTTTTGTTAACCAGTATCCCATACTCCGCATCCTTTGTTCGTAGTTTTTGGCAATTCTTACTAAGCTTGTTTAGCAGACTCATTTATATTTACGATAAGTAAAAACTCTGTTTGTTTAGAAATTGATTTACAACTTAGTAGAAGTAACTATTATTATAGTTGAATCGTTAGTTGAAAAGTTACCGATTTTCTTACAAAGTACACATTTTTTAACACTAAAACTTAACCATAACTTTCAAATGCAGACCTGGGAACCCTTTCCAGTGCCTGTCAGTAGTTTTGATCTGTTGTCAATAGTTTCAGTAAAAGTGGGACCACATGCCCGAATCTTCCATTTATAGTAATCTACTGATGAATTATAAAGCGATTTTGTGAGGGAAAATATCTGGTACTAATAACAACTCCAAACAGATAACATCACACTTATATATATGCATTTTAGATGTTCTGCATAATTTCAATCATCAATACAACCGACCTGCATGGGCGCAGGAAAAGTCTTTACTGCACACTGAACAGTTTACAAACGTAACTCCCTTCCATGAGCACCCCGGACACGGCCATTGCGCTTGGTAACCGTCTTTGAAATACTGATTGGCTTTGTTTGAATTTCGTTTGTACGGTGACTTAACAGACAATCCTGCCGATTTATCAATGTGTTTCAGCATTTCCACGGCCCATTTTGACACATGTCTAAGCGTACGCGAATTCTTCAAGACGCTTTATTCCGACTGTGGTCTAATAAAGCGTTTATTTGACTTTCATTATTCAAAACCTCGCAACTTCGATCGGAAAACAGATTGACAAAGTTTCACAGAAAGTATGTGGTAGTTTAATAAGAAATTCAATTTGAGATAGACGTAATTGTGTACAATAATTTTTAATCTAACTCAATTTAAAATAGAATAAAAAACACATTTATATTTTTTTTAATTTCCGTAGCATCTCGTTGTCAATCCGAGTCCGTATTTTATAACTTAATTCTGTAGCAATTACGTATACGGACAATCCGTAGGAGTTCCCAGGTCTGCAAATGACATATATAACCGTAATAAATATAATATTTAATATAATATAATCAGGTACAACTTTAAATTGGAATGATGATATATACAGGGCAGGACTACTTAAATTATATATACATATTTCCATTAATTAATCATGAATTAATGTTATTGTACAAATTGTAAAATAGCACAGCAGGGACGTATATATACGTCCCTGAGCACATGCGTACCTCTTGTATTTGTGCACCGAACCGTGACGACCTGTAACTCTCTCGCTGGAGCCAATTTACCTGTACTGCGCTTGCGTGCTATCAAACAGACTCGTTTCCGGTATCGATTACCACGTTGTTTACCTCAGTAACGAGCTAGAGAAGCATGATTTGACAGATTAGTACCTTAAGCAAACGACTGCATACTCGTGGTGCATACAAGTTAGTTCGTTTTATTATTGTAGTTACATTGTATTGAGGCTGAACTTTGTAAACATATGCTGTGATTTAGAAAATACCCACTAGGAATTTGCGTGTTTTCTGTGGACATGCAGTACTCATGCAGTGTCCGACCAACTGAAATTTGACAATTTTCTGTTGTTTCATGACTTCTACAGGAAGTTATACGACATGACACATAGTATATTATATACTTAATCAAAGGGAAACTATTTCTCTGTCGATCAAATGAAGCCACTCCCGTCACGATATCTTGAACGGTTATGTCAAAATCTTATGTTTCCCGGATTTAGGTCATGCCACCGGGCTGATGGAGTTCAGTTTAATTTAATTGTTTACATCGCAATAAGTCCATTTTGTACTGTCCTGAGCCCCCCCCCCCCCCCCTACCAAAAGGATATTAATTGATTAATATTGTAACGTGTCAGCCCCGTATGTCGGAGGCGATTGTCACCCATCGCTATCCCGGCCCTGCGGCCGATTTGTTTACATGTTGTGGTGTGCCTGCGTGATCGGTTTGCACCAAATAAATAGCATCAATGTCCATTTTATAGTCCAAAATGTGTTTAAACATGAGTTTTATATGTTTATTGTTCAATTGGTAAAGGTAGAATGTTACAGTAGTGAAATATTACTTTTCTGTTAATTTTGTGTTTATCGACCTCTCGTCGACATCTCAAAGACCTCTCAAAATCGCCATATTGGAAGCTGACTATGCGAGATGCTCAAAACTACTTACATTGATTCTGTAACTTTCTAGACTTGTAAGCAGCTGTAAATTGATGGACATTTAGTCATAATTGCATGTGAAAGTGTTTGCTGACGTTGTTTGACCACGGTTTATGTATTTTCATGTTGTTTCTTTGAGACGTTCGGTCAGTTGCCGAGGCCTCTCGGACCTCTCACGGAGACCTCTAGATCTCAAGCGTTTTGATAACTTCTACACGCGTATGACGTCACTGCTGCATGGAATTCCGTAAACTCTGGTCTATTTTTAGTCATTAACTTTAGCGGTATTAAATAACAGTTTTACAAGTATTTTTACGCTCTGTACAATTATTTTAATATTAAGCACTTATTGTTGGAGCGGATGTTGTGGGAGGTCATGTGTGAACAGGTTATTATTTTACATGCATTCCTATGGGATGGGAGCCTCCCAGACCTCTCAAGACTAATCACCAGACTCTCGCGAGTATTAATATTTCGAAGGTTATAAATACAGGTCGGATCGGACCTTTTTCTTCAGTTCACCACTGTCGGCTCTGGCAGACGGTCGTCTCCGGACAGGTCAGGGATAGGAATCTCTCTTATAACTACTCTATATTAGGCTTACGGCTCACGTCATTACCTTTCTATTTATAGACATTGTCATCGGCTGCAAGGGGAAATCCCAGTATTTGGCTAGTAACGGAATTTGGTCATTATCTCAATAGTTGAGGTTTTCGCTGGTATTTTTGGTGGCCTGCATTACAGACTTAGATGGCTTAGAATTATAGCCTCTGGTGATTAGTGGAATATTTTACAGTTAACAAGTAGGGACAGTTATTAGTGTGGGGTTTTTGGCATATTTGTAGAGTGGTTGTGTGGGTTATGTTTGGAGCAAATTGCAAGGACCTGTGTTGATGCCTAATGTTGTACTGTATTATTGTACTGATTTATATTCTGTAAATAACACCATATCTTGTTAATTCACTTATTTGTTTAATAAATTATATTTGTACCTGTTAATTGGGCTCTTGGTTGATATTTAGAGTTCTCACATAGTTTAAATTATACTGTACTAGCCTATTTCTGACCATTTGTCTCGGACCTGACATAGTTCTCGGACCTGTAAAAGAGAAGACACAACTTATCCGGCCGTAACAATCCAGGATCCAGAAAGCGCACTATACTGGTGAAACAAGAACCCCATACTTCTACGAGGGCGGCCGGTGAGACGTGGGCACCGGACGCTCGCTCGTTACATTGGTGTCAGAAGTGGGATACTTTCTGGAAAACTGGATTCTCTCTGAAAACTGGATTCTTTCTGGAACTGGATTCTTTCTGGAAGCTGATTCTAAAACCTTGGATTGACCTCATGTCAAACATGCAACGATTATTACAGAAGACCAAGAGAAATAAAATGTCATCCACATAAAATAAATGAGCCAGGGTCGATGGTGGTGAACTCCCTCAGTCCGAGGTTAAAGGACAGCTCAGCCAGGGTCATCAAGCTGACCTCTATAAATCATCATACACTAGGATATCCCTAACCGCAAAGTGTTATTTTGGAAACCCAAAGACTTGGAAACGGAGGGTCAATGCATAATACAAGAAAGAAGGAGGGAAACAAGAGAAGACATGCATGATAAAAGAGAAACATAGACTCGAACATGAAATTAAAGAGTTGGAGCTTTCGATAGAAGACCTTAGTAGTCAGATGCATTCAACGGAGTTGGGTGAAGGTCGAGTTCCCGATGCGTCCCAAGGGAGGCGTGCTCGAACAGAACCCCCAACAGAACCACAGGGGAGCGGGTGTGGTAACACTTTTCTCGGGTCGGTTAGGCTCAACCACCGCGAGGCAGACACCATGGCAGTGGATGTGAGCCCATCCGCTGAAACCATGTACCGGTCTGGTTCCTCCTGTGTCGTGGGTAGTGGAGCCAGTAGGAATGCCCAAGCTGGCACCACTAGAGGGGACCTTGGAGGGGATTTTCATATGGGGAGGGAGGAATTGGGGAATTTGGGGAAGCCGGATGCAGCTAACGAACAGGACTGGATAAGGGACGCGACTTTGGCAAATAGACCGGGCGCTGAACCCTCAGGTGACGTTATGCTGCGGGGGCAGGTTACGAGCACGAGAACGAAGACGCTTCACAGCGGTTGGACTCGACAAGAGCAACCGCAAAACTACATAGGCTCAGAGGTTCTGCCTGGATCAAGGAGTACGGAGGGAGCCTCTCAAATTAATCATGATTTAACTATCCTACACAATTTACAAACTACTGGGAGCTATCGTCAGAATCAACTGGAGAGTCAGATGGTTCATCAAGGGTCATCAGGCCTAGCTTATCCTCGAGATTCTTTGTCTGGAGTACCAAGCCGTCAATGGCCTGAACGAGAGTACCAACATCTCTCTTCGGGGTTACACAAACAGCAGAGATTCGAGGATATAGTGGGAACGTCAAGCAACATACTCGCTAGGTCTGGTGTCATGCTAAATCAGGGATCATCTGACAATAAGAGGGCACTCTTGGATACTTCTATCTACCACAAATGTGTGAACCCTTAGATAATGGAATATTGAGGCAGACTGTGGACAACAATACCATCCCTGAACTAAAAAGCCACATCATAGATTCTGCTAGAGTCCATCCACATGGAAATGGGAATGCGCAACCCCTGTGTTGGAAAATGGAACTGGCAGGACTACTAAATGCTGTCTGTACTCATGATACCCAAGTCAGCAGATTGAATATATGTAATCACACCAAAGCTTTAGAATAAGCTATCATCCTGAAGAGATCAGCCCTAGAAACTTTAGAATGATCTGACAGTACATGGAAATGGAGATTATACCAAACTTACTACTGCTTTGATGGAAAGATTTAATAATTAAAATCAGTATGAACTGTACCTTACTAAGCTGAAAGGAAGAGTGAGGAAAACAGACAAGACTGTTGCGGATTTGGGCTTATGACATAAAAAAAATTGACAAGATTAGCTCACCCCTAAGCCAACAAGGTCACCAGAGACCATATAAAAATGAATGACTATATTGAAACTTTAAACGACACAGATGTAAACTGGGTCAACTGGTTGTCAGAATACGGCAATCAGCAACACGGGAAGATGAGTTGCGAGTTCAATATGCGCCTAGTGCTGCTGACAACGTGGGAAGATGAGTTGCGAGTCAGCATGCGCCTACTGCTGCTTACAGCGTGGGAAGATGAGTTGCGAGTTCAGCATGCGCCTACTGCTGCTTACAGCGTGGGAAGATGAGTTGCGAGTTCAGCATGCGCCTACTGCTGCTGACAACGTGGGAAGATGAGTTGCGAGTTCATCATGCGCCGACTGCTGCTGACAACGTGGGATGTCAAGACTCGTCAACTGAGGATGAAGATACAGATGAAGACAAAACCTGGAAGAAGATTGTAAATTTGTAATGTATAACAAGTATTTTAACATGAGAATGTTTGGGTAAGTGAAATGTTACCTAGTTCAAGGGAAATGGGTGGCTCATAAAAATAATAAGTAATTGATCCTCTGTATGTCAAATATATATAATTACATTTTTCTTGAATTGTTTAAAGTAATCTACAAGTTACGGTAATGTTCAGTATATTTGTTAGATATCAGTATCAGTATTAACTATTGACAGTGTGAAATGAGATTTGGTGACCCTGGATGAGTTGGAAAAAAAGCTATGCTTCTGCTCGTTTGGTCAAACCATCAGCAGACAAGCAGCTGTATATAGTTATGTTTTGTTAGGCCTAAACCACAACAGATTGTATTTTTGTTATACATATATCATTTATCTGATTTACAATTATAATTCCATGTATTAGAGGGTAAAGGTTATAGGGATTGGAACCCCTTACAATCCCCAAGTAAACTTGCCCAGTATTGTTCTATGATGGTAATTGTAATAATTATTTTAGAAGTTTGGGGGTAAAAGGCCAATGTTTATGCATGTTTCAAAAATTCATAGAAATTAGTTGTTTTTTTTTGTAATGTTTAAATTAGAAATAATAAGTATTGGTTGTGGTATTATTTTCTATTCAGCAAAGATGATAAAATTTTAACTCATAACATTTTAAATTTGTAAATGCATGCTTTCAACTCCCATATAATTCAATTAATTGTTCAATATAATTTTCAAAATCCGGAGTTTTATTATCAGGATTATTCAGATATTCTTGAGTCTCATTTAATAAATTTTGTTAATTATAATGGACGAATAACAAATCCTTCGCTATAACTCTTGATCCCTGGTTTTAAATGTCATATTTTCTTTATTCAGCCAAAACTTAATGAAGCAATGTCAAAATAGAGTTATTGGGTTCATAAAAAGAAATTCCAATTGTATATTGTATGTGACACATGCTGTAAATTATATGTGTTTGTAAAATAACTGTGATGTATTGAACTTGTACTATATTGTAAAGAGGTTTTTGTTTGTAATTGTTTTGCTTTAATCCGGAAATTTTATCACAGCTCCGATTTATTTCCCTGTACTTTAGAAAGATCTGATACAAACATTTGAGCGAATCTGAGCGAGAGAGTCATCAATGTTGATGTGACGCTTAATTGAAAGTTTTAATGTTTTGGCTCTGTTGTAGTAGATTTAATAATAATGACATATGTAAGGCATTGAACATAATTTCATAAATTCATATTATTCTTGATGCCTGAACGGGACGTTCAGTTTTTCAAAGTTGGGGGCAATGTAACGTGTCAGCCCCGTTTGTCGGAGGCGATTGTCACCCATCGCTATCCCGGCCCTGCGGCCGATTTGTTTACATGTTGTGGTGTGCCTGCGTGATCGGTTTGCACCAAATAAATAGCATCAATGTCCATTTTATAGTCCAAAATGTGTTTAAACATGAGTTTTATATGTTTATTGTTCAATTGGTAAAGGTAGAATGTTTCAGTAGTGAAATATTACTTTTCTGTTAATTTTGTGTTTATCGACCTCTCGTCGACATCTCAAAGACCTCTCAAAATCGCCATATTGGAAGCTGACTATGCGAGGTGCTCAAAACTACTTTCATTGATTCTGTAACTTTCTAGACTTGTAAGCAGCTGTAAATTGATGGACATTTAGTCATAATTGCATGTGAAAGTGTTTGCTGACGTTGTTTGACCACGGTTTATGTATTTTCATGTTGTTTCTTTGAGACGTTCGGTCAGTTGCCGAGGCCTCTCGGACCTCTCACGGAGACCTCTAGATCTCAAGCGTTTTGATAACTTATACACGCGTATGACGTCACTGCTGCATGGAATTCCGTAAACTCTGGTCTATTTTTAGTCATTAACTTTAGTGGTATTAAATAGCAGTTTTACAAGTATTTTTACGCTCTGTACAATTATTTTAATATTAAGCACTTATTGTTGGAGCGGATGTTGTGGGAGGTCATGTGTGAACAGGTTATTATTTTACATCATTCCTATGGGATGGGAGCCTCCCAGACCTCTCAAGGCTAATCACCAGACTCCCGCGAGTATTAATATTTCGAAGGTTATAAATACAGGTCGGATCGGACCTTTTTCTTCAGTTCACCACTGTCGGCTCTGGCAGCGGTCGTCTCCGGACAGGTCAGGGATAGGAATCTCTCTTATAACTACCCTATGTTAGGCTTACGGCTCACGTCATTACCTTTCTATTTATAGACATTGTCATCGGCTGCAAGGGGAAATCCCAGTATTTGGCTAGTAACGGAATTTGGTCATTATCTCAATAATTGAGGTTTTCGCTGGTATTTTTGGTGGCCTGCATTACAGACTTAGATGGCTTAGAATTATAGGCTCTGGTGATTAGTGGAATATTTTACAGTTAACAAGTAGGGACAGTTATTAGTGTGGGGTTTTTGGCATATTTGTAGAGTGGTTGTGTGGGTTATGTTTGGAGCAAATTGCAAGGACCTGTGCTGATGCCTAATGTTGTACTGTATTATTGTACTGATTTATATTCTGTAAATAACACCATATCTTGTTAATTCACTTATTTGTTTAATAAATTATATTTGTACCTGTTATTGGGCTTTTGGTTGATATTTAGAGTTCTCACATAGTTTAAATTATACTGTACTAGCCTATTTCTGACCATTTGTCTCGGACCTGACATAGTTCTCGGACCTGAAAAAGAGAAGACACAACTTATCCGGCCGTAACAATCCAGGATCCAGAAAGCGCACTATACTGGTGAAACAAGAACCCCATACTTCTACGAGGGCGGCCGGTGAGACGTGGACACCGGACGCTCGCTCGTTACAATATTCAGGGAATGATAAATGATCATACAAACTATACAGTACACACATCTGAAATGTATTTATTTTTGCAATAACTCCACTTTGTCCATTAACATTTCACTCTTTTATATATGTCCTATGTGATATTTTAATTCTGTGTCAGCACACAGGGACATGGGAATTCGTTACAGGAAGTTTCGACCTTCATAGAGTTATTTTTCACTTTTATTTGGATAAATTATAGATGCAGGCTGGTAGACTCTATGTCCATATCAATGAATTACAAAAAAATATATTAAATCATATCATCCTGGTGCAATGTACACGTAGCATTTGAAGGATTAAAGTCTTCATATGAAAATTGAGTGTTTTTCCAATATTTTTCTAACAGGATTTCAAAATGAAAAAACAGTTTATGCTTTGATGACATATCTTGTGCCACAGTGAAAGACTGTTCCAGAGATCAACAATTTCATAACTGAAGGAAGTGTTTCCTTCCATTAAGTCGACATCGCTTTTTAAAAATATTCTGACTGAATAATAAAATCTTTCATTTATACCTGTTGACATATTTAGATTGACATCTAATATACAATATGGCCCTGGCCCAATATAACAATTAATTTCTAAATGGAAAAGGTTTTTGTCTAACTGGAAAAAGTTTTTGGTAACTCTACTATCATATATAGTGTTCATTATTTTAAAAACATTTATAACATCACCCCTGGTCCCTGGATGTAAAAGTGTTGGGAAGATTTAGTCTTTCCGTGCGTTACGGATACGATAGGGATTTTAGTCGTGGGATAAGTTTAGTTGCCGTCCTCTATCTTTAACTTTGGGGGGGGGGGGGGGGGGGGTGTTAGATCTTAAGCATCAAAAACTGTAAAATTACCTTAGTGTAGATCCAAAACTTGCTGTAACAAAATTCAAAATATAGTCTATCATGGCTAAAAGTTAAACTTCAAATCCTGCCTCTGGCCTCGCAAACAACTGCTTTATAACTTGTTTGTAATGTATTGTAATAATTATGTGCACTTACGATAGAAGGCATTTGTTCCATTTTTATCAGCTAACGGTGCTAACCAAAGTAAAATTTGCTGTTGCAGAGGCACCACCACCAGCTATGTTCCTGTTTACAAGCACCACCAGTACAGGTGTACCAGACCCACTTGTTGGCTTGAGTGTGTTGTCCACAACAATTTTCAGTGTCATTTAAATCATCAATGTATTCATGAAGGACATGTCATCTTCATCAACTGTTTAGTGGCAGTAAATGAGTTTTTCTTATTTAACTTTGGAAAACTTGTCTATGGCAACAATGGTTTAAGACCTTTGCATATATATTGTAAGAAAAAGAACAATTATAAAGCAGCTATATCAAGTTGGTGGAATCAATCCTGAGCCAAGAGCATAGTATGGCATTTACGATTTATACAGATCTAGATATATTTTGCGATTCACATGTCCATATACCAGGTATCATATTTCAAATTAAATGTTGTCCGATTTGGTTACTCAATTACACAATAGGCTTATATATATCGAAATTCAAGTTACATAATGAAGTATAGTTGGTATTTGTATGAAAAATTTGCACAATATTGTTTCAAATACATAACACTATTTCAATAGATCCAAATAATCAATACTTAGCAGCGGGATCGCAAAATAATGAGATGTACATTTTAATCAAATTTAGTTGTGTAAACTAATTAATATTTCTGGAAAATATATCATAGAAGTATGTCTACAAGTACATGTTATGTGAACTTTTCTCTGCATTATTTGAGTACTTAATCTCATCATTTTATAAAGCTCGTTAAATTGTAAATTTATTATCAGTTACTGTCCAGTCAATGTTTTATTTACACATACATAAATAGTCAATATAACTTGTCAATATAACAGTTAATTGACTTTTTTTAAACATCAATTAAAGCATTTCAATAAAAGTTTTGAGAGGCAGAAATTCATAACTTGCTCATGCACAGGTAAACATTGTATAATAATCTTTCCATTTATTGTGCCTACATTATAAATTTTAAAATAAACTTTCAAAATAATAATGTGTTTTTTTTATCATACTTATAAAGTAACAATTGCTTATACAGCAATGTAGATTTTGTATGTAACAATGAAGTTGGATTATATATGTTGATGCACAGATTATATAACATAAAATCAGTGATATCTCATATGAAAAGAACTTGTTTGATTTAAAAGATAACTCTTCTGGTGTTGATTAATTTTATATTGAATTTGTGATGCAATTGGTTTTATAATTTTGAATTGAGATCTTTCTTTGTATATAACAATATACCAGACTGTAATATGATGTACATATTTATTATCGGGTACCGAGAAATGCATGCTTTTATAAGTCCACCCGTGGTCGATGTTGTAAACAATAAATGGCGGCCATTACTAAAAACACGTCAATAAACAACCATAGTGAAATTCAAATCCCACGATTTCAGAGCCATTGTTTCACTTAAAAATGATACGAGTTCATAAAATGCATATAAAACGATTATTATTTTAGTCCTTGTGCTCAACAATTCATTGGTCAGCAAGGATGAGATGAACAAAATTGGGGTAAAATTCAAGGAGACTCGGGAAGTGATCACACGCTTGCTTGCACCGTTACCAATTTTTGTCAATATTTGGAGTCTTAAAAATACACTTTCTAGCTTGTCAATGTGACTGAAACCGTTCTGTTGTATATAATGATATACAAGACTCTAATTATGTAAACATACATGTACATATTTATGATCGGATACCGAGAAATGCATGCTTTTATAAGTCCACACGTGGTCGATGTTTTAAACAATTAATGGCGGCCATAACTAAAAACACGTCAATAAACAACCATTGTGAAATTCAAATCCCACGATTTCAGAGCCATTGTTTCACTTAAAAACGATACGATTTCATTAAATACGTATAAAACGATTATTATTTTTAGTCCTTGTGCTCAACAATTCATTGGTTAGCAAGGATGACGCGTACGAAAATGGGATAGTGGCGGATGTGAAGCCATAAAATACTGCCGTGTTGGTACGCTGTAAAATTTCGAATTCTGAGACATCTTCCTGAGATTTGACGTAACAAACATGATTAAAATATGAATGATGTTAAATAAAGATAACTTTCCTGGAACTCTGGACAGTTTTAAAGAGATATTCCCCAGAATATATAGCTTTCCGACGGCAGTCAGTGTTGTGTGATAACCGAGGCGGGGGTATTTTTTCCCAAGTCACGTAAATTCTCGTGTGTTCTCGCACCAGTGAAGTCTACCTGACATATTTGTATAGTAAACAATTTGGTTACAGGTAAATTCGCAACATGAAATCGGACATAGTAGGTTATATGATTGATTACATTTTTAGCACTGAAAATTTAACATCTCATCGCCTGGTCATGTTCATTGGTACATGTTAATGTACATAAGAAGTCAGTCAATGAAATCACAGGGACACGTTACAATAGTAATGTATGGATACAATATATGGGAGGTCGATATAAACATGTGTTATGTTTATATCGACCCCCCATATATTTTATCCATACATTACCATTGTAACGTGTCCCTGTGATGAAATCGACCCTTGATTCACTGATCAGGATTTGGCCCTGCTCAGGACCGTATATGCTTACGGCTACAGTTATAGACAAGAGTATATAGCTGTTCTTATCAGTCTTCCTCGTCTTGTATGACAAATCTATCAGTTATACATTTCGATATCTGTAGTGAATTTAAACAATAAATGTATTAAAAACATATTGAAAAAAAAATGTTATTTTCTGATAATGTTGTCCCTGACTCGGACCGTGTGCGCTGAAAGAGGTGCAGCATGTATATATAAAACATGTCTTTGTTCATACACTGTTATTTCCATTTAAAATCATAACGACACCTTTTTGTCCGTAAGCTTTATGAACGGGGATTATTCTATAGGTAACTACGGATACATTACCTATAGTGTTTTCTTATCTGCTTGTCCCTGCTCAGGACTGAATATAATAAATCTATAGTACAATACAATTCGTATCAAATAAGAAACACAATTATAGAAAACTGAAGACAAAATTTAATTTATTTCTTAATTATCTCTACTTCTAATTTGTCTGTAAGCACTGACACTTTCATTATTTTAATCCATTAATGCGAATGAAATGAACTATGGATTCTCTGATCAGCATTTGGCCCTGCTCAGGACCGCATACGCTTACAGCTACAATGGCAGACTATATCATTGAGGCATGTTCCGCTTTCCTCATTTAATACAACTTTATAAGCTTTAGATTTTGTTATCTTTGTTGGATAGGTTAAAAGACATATTGGAACAATATGTTATTTCCTGATAATGTTTTCCCCGACTTAGACCATGTACGCTAAAAGAGGTACACGTATAGATAAACCATGTCTTCAATGATGCAATGTTATTAATTTGTAAATGTTGTCTATTTCCTAACTAAATATAAATTACCCATTGTGTTTCTAGATCAGCTTGTCCCTGCTAAGGACCGATAATATATACACTCTGTAGTAGTATACAACTCTTATATAATTTGAAACACAATGCTTTAATATGTAGACAAAGTGTAATTATTATCTTAATCGTCGCTTCTTCCGTTTTGTCTGGAAGCACTGTCACTTTCATGTTTTTAAACCGTTTCTCTGAACAGGATTTGGCCCCGCTTGAGACCGCTACAGCTATAGGGCATATTTATTGTACAATCTTTACAACCTTTCTAATGTGTCGAGATTCAATTTCCTCGTTAAATAGATTATATTTACTCTCCTAACTAGCATTGTTATTCATTGTTAGGTACATTTTGTTTTTATGTGTTTATATTTATATAGTTATGTATTAATACTATGTATGTTAGATAAATCTATGTTGCCCTGCCCAAGACCGTGTAATCATCCGAAGGAAGGACGAGTTATCTTATCTTGACGGTCCTCACCAACCCCGGTCCTGCTCAGCCCCGGTCCTGGTGAGAGACAGCGCAGCTGTCTGACGCCACTCGCTGCCGGCTGGCACTAACCGGAAGTAGCGCGGAGCTAAGAGGCACGGGTAATATCAGGATAAAGATTACGGACCTGGTCGGATGTAGTGATTTTACGTCCTTTGTTGTCTTTGTCCGTGATAATGATGGATCCATCAGGATTTTTGCAACGGAAAATAAACAAAATTTTAAAAGGTAAGAACGTTAAAATAGATATTGTACTGTATTTATTTCACAAGATATACTTGTAGCAGAAGATGAATTTCATTTTGTGTTAAAATTTCTATGTTATAATGATATTCGTAAAATATATATACATTATGTAAAGAACCGGAGTATGTTTAAACTTATTCAGCTTCTCGGGAGTTTTTTTTAAATATGAAAAAAGTTAAACTCTACTGGGATTTGAATTTATTCATGGAAATCAAAGAAGTTACAGTTATTAAACATGAACCTACAACTAGCGATTATGTAAATTATAGAGAAAAATGGGTTTATTATATATGTAACTTCAGATGTGGGTCATCCATTTGCTTGGAAGGGGCAGCATGTACCCATTGGAGAAAGAACTTGTACACTTTGTACATGTATATCAAATGAAACTGATAGACGATGCAATAAGCATATTGATTTTAATGGCATGAATAGTAATATATGCTTCAGATGTGCAACTGTAAATCAATTAATTTTATTTATAATATTTTTTTTTATTAATTAAAAATTGATAATCTAATAAATCACCGTGAGCGTCAGGACCATGGGTTACCGACATGTTAATACAAAATATAACAAGATTACAAGGAAACAAGTTTATAAATACAAATATCAGCTCTAATTTTTTTTTCAAAATACCTATATTACTTTGCTGTATTGGGTTTTAGTTTAGTTTATATGCAATCATACCAGTTTTACTGCCCCCTTGAATATCATTGGTTACTGTTTTATTTATTTCATTTTAAAGCTGTCGAATGTTTAAGTCTTTAAGTTGGTTTCTTGTACCAAAATTACAGCTTTACGAATACTCTATGGCATTAATACAAATGCTGAAATGACTTCAGGACAATTATCAAGAAACAGATTGAGTTTGTCCACGGCAACATTGAGCATACATCCTATCATTATAGAAGCTCTTCGTATCGTTACTGGTCTTCCATCTATGTAAATATATTATGGAGAGGTCTTTATAATGTTGAAATAACTTGTGCCCAATCCGTTTGCTTGATTTATGCAATAAATATGGTTAACTCAATATCGCTGTATTTCCTTGATTCAAAGAAATTTACTGTTATAACCACAGTAAAAACAAACGTAGACAAAGTCTTCCTCGTCTTGTAAAAGTATTCTAATATTAATGAACCAGTACTCTAGTGATACTTATTACAGTAAAAACAAAGACAAATCGTGAAAGAAAATCCAATAATTTTGTTAGAAGACAAACAACGGCATCACAATATTGCAAGCAGACTTTTAACACGCAAATCCGTGCTTTCAAGAAGGATTTTTTTAATCAAATTCACTTAGATCATATAATTGTGTACATTATACAAAGTAACAAATTGATGGGTATTACAAATTCCGTGTTTCCGGAATGATTTTTTTTCTGCGGGAAAGAAAAGAAAAATCAACAATATGGAGATTTAAGTTTTGAATTTAGTTATGCTTATCATCTGGTACAGAATTACGAAATCAATAATTAAAAACCAACAATATTTGAATTATAGGATTTTAACATATATCTGGTACGAAAATACTAAATTCAGTTCATGGTACGACCAAACTGTGGTATGGTCGAGCATTACGTTATCGACGACATGGAGTTTCCGACGCCTTTGCCGTCTTGTAAACATCTCGCAAACTCTCGTGTGATTCCGCACCAGGTGTCGTCTGCCTAATGCTCACACAACAAGAAACGCTTTGACCAAGAAAAGTAGACTTTCCGTTTCAAATGGGTAATTTTATCACAAATTGAACATCTACAATGTATATTTACTATATGCGCTGCAACCCACTATATGAACATTACCAGCAAAAATGCCTTTCATAAAAGCAGAGACGTATATAACCATCATGCTTTATACGTCTCTGATAAAAGTACATGTATGAAAGCAATGGTTCTCGCAACGTAGCACGTTGTTTAATTATGACGTCATAGATCAAACTTGATCAATGAGAGTCTTGTCACGCCGCTTCGAATAACATGGATAATGCCTTTGCGTCAAACGCTCAAATGATGCTAACTATTACCATTGTCGCCAATTCTATTCCAGCTGGGCTGTTCCGCCAATGCCGTTTAAATGACGACACAAATACAAATACAGGTAATAAACAATTAATTGGAAAAAATATAAATTAAGTTAAGCAAATGTTCTATAGTAAAAATGTAAATATATGGTTTGAAAGTCATTTTCTTTAACTTTCATAGTGCTATGAAAGGTCAGACGTTACATCCATGTTTGGCATAAAGCCCGCATAGTGCCAGATGTCCTGAGTTTGATCATGTGACTTTTAACGACTTATCACAACCAGGCAAAATTAATTTTTCAATTTAAGTAACGCGAATTTTTTGTTGTGTTATAAATAAAACGCTATGAAAGGGCATATTTTAGATTTTATTTTCTCATAAAAAGTGGAAAATATTGTTGTTTTTTTTACATCAGACCCAGTAAAGTGCTATGGTATACTGTACGATTTCCATAAAAAAAATTAATTATAGGCAACGCAGTGTTTTAAACAGCGAATTATACAAAACAAATGTTGACTTATGCAAGTTCTGATGTCACTTCCATTGGAAAAATATTAAAACTTATTATTTATATCAAAATGTGAATTTTCTGAAGGATGATTATTTAAAACTCAAATGTTGGTTTTTGAAAATGTTTCCCTGTTACAAAATTCGACTGGTGTGATCCTCAATGTTTTTAAACGCTAGGGAGCACAAGTACTACCGTCGATAACACAATATAGTGTCATGGCGGCCGTCATGACCAGTAGCAGTAGAAAAGTGCCGACATTGTAATGGGGAAATAACGAATTGACAGAGAAACAAATTGTACAGGTAAGGTAAAAGATAGACTATTGCATAAATAATATTGGGATATTTTATTGACAGTTGTTTCGTGTGCTATCTGCGATAATTGATTACCCCGTCGAAAA